>PISX010013908.1:0-55001 GCA_004024625.1 Mellivora capensis | reverse complement strand
CCTTCAAAACCCTCAGGTTGTTTTTCAGAGTCCATAGTCTCTCATGGTTCAACTCCCCCTCAATTTCTCTCAACTCCCTTCTCCTCTCCATCTCCCCATGTCCTCCGTGTTATTTGTTATGCTCCACAAATAAGTGAAACCATATGATAATTGACTCTCTCTGCTTGACTTATTTCACTCAGCATAATCTCTTCCAGTCCCGTCCATGCTGATACAAAAGTCAGGTATTCATCCTTTCTGATGGAGGCATAATACTCCACAGTGTATATGGACCACATCTTCTTTATCCATTCGTCTGTTGAAGGGCATCTTGGTTCTTTCCACAGTTTGGCGACCGTGGCCATTGCTGCTACAAACATTGGGGTGCAGAGAGCCCTTCTTTTCACCACATCTGTATCTTTGGAGTAAATACCCAGAAGCACAATTGCAGGGTCATAGGGAAGCTCTATTTTTAACTTCTTGAGGAATCTCCGCACTGTTCTCCAGAGTGGCTGCACCAACTTGCGTTCCCACCAACAGTGTAAGAGGGTTCCCCTTTCTCCACATCCTCTCCAACACACGTTGTTTCCTGTCTTGCTGATTTTGGCCATTCTAACTGGTGTGAGGTGGTATCTCAATGTGGTTTTAATTTGAATCTCCCTGATGGCTAGTGATGACGAACATTTTTTCATGTGTCTGATAGCCATATGTATGTCTTCATTGGAGAAGTGTCTGTTCATATCATCTGCCCATTTTTTTATATGATTATCTGTTTTGCGTGTGTTGAGTTTGAGAAGTTCTTTATAGATCCTGGATATTAACCATAAAGTCTATCTATGAAAGACCCACAGCAAACATCATCCTCAATGGGAAGAAGCTCACAGCCTTCCCGTTGAGATCAGGAACACGACAAGGATGTCCAATCTCACCACTCTAGTTCAACATAGTATTAGAAGTCCTAGCAACAGCAATCAGACAACAAAGAGAAATAAAAGGCATCCAAATTGTCAAGGAAGAAGTCAAACTCTCACTCTTCGCAGATGACATGATACTTTATATGGAAAACCCAAAAGACTCCAACCCCAAACTACTAGAACTCATACAGCAATTCAGTAATGTGGCAGGATACAAAGTCAATGTACAGAAATCAGTGGCTTTCTTATACACTAACAATGAAAATACAGAGAGGGAAATTAGAGAATTGATTCCATTTACTATAGCACCAAGAACCATAAGATACCTGGGAATAAACCTAACCAAAGAGGTCAAGGATCTCTACTCGAGGAACTACAGAACACTCATGAAAGAAATCGAAGAAGACGTAAAAAGATGGAAGACCATTCCATGTTCTTGGATCGGAAGAATAAACATTGTTAAAATGTCTATACTACCTAGAGCAATCTATACTTTTAATGCCATTCCCATCAAAATTCCACCGGTATTTTTAAAAGAGCTGGAGCAAAATATCCTAAAATTTGTATGGAACCAGAAGAGACCCCGAATCACTAAGGAAATGTTGAAAAACAAAAATAAAACTGGTGGCATCTCATTATCTGATTTCAAGCTTTACTACAAAGCTGTGATCACCAAGACAGCATGGTACTGGCATCCAAACAGACACATAGACCAATGGAACACAGTAGAGAGCCCAGATATGGACCCTCAACTCTATGGTCAAATAATCTTCGACAAAGCAGGAAAAAATATACAGTGGAAAAAAGACAGTCTCTTCAATAAATGGTGCTGGGAAAATTGGACAGCTATATGTAGAAGAATGAAACTGGACCATTCTCTTACACCGTACACAAAGATAAACTCGAAATGGATAAAGGACCTCAATGTGAGACAGGAATCCATCAGAATCCTAGAGGAGAACATAGGCAGTAACCTCTTTGATATCAGCCACAGCAACTTCTTTCTAGATATTGTCACCAAAGGCAAAGGAAACAAAAGCAAAAGTGAACTTTTGGGACTTCATCAGGATCAAAAGCTTCTCCACAGCAAAGGAAACAGTCAACAAAACAAAGAGGCAACCCACGGAATGGGAGAAGATATTTCCATTCTCGATTTCTAAATGAGAATAAGAGTGTAAATTTTAGAAAAGATGGTCCAATGAAGGAATAATTTCATTTATTGATTTAATGGAATATTTATTAAGACAATTAGGGCTATGAAGACCAAATAGAACATGTGATATATTTTGAAAAAATGTCAGCTTATATTTGAGATCTCCACTAATATAGTAATGATTAACTGTGTGTGGGCAGTCTTCCAGTTGTCCTGTCTTTGGAAAGGGAGTGCTGACATGGGCACATGACCATGGCCCTGTTTCCATCACCTAGTATACCACTGGAAGCTTCTTCGAGATGGAGGGATGGGCTAGTACATGAAAGTGCACCAGAAGCATGAACTCAAAGGTGGTACCTGTAAGGACATGGTATCCTCTGAAATAGAGTGTAGGCACTGAATCAACGACCATTTCATGCCCTGTGTCCTTACGTGATGCCGTCTAGTCTATCTCAGTGCCATCAATGGGGTATCCATGAGAATGCAGATGGGAATCCATTACCACCTATCGAATTGGAAAAAACAATATTAGATGAACCAGGTGGTTCTCCTATAATGGGCTACACCCCAGTCCCAAGTGCAAGAGATGGTGTGATCTGAACAAAAGGTGGGGCGGGGGTAGCTTTCAGACACGTGACTTTTCATTTCTTTTTGATTTAATGAAATACAAAAACATCAAATTAATAGATTAATTACTTTTGTAAAGGAGAAATATAAAATTTCAGATTTTATTTTTGCTCACTACAATAAACACAGGATACATGAGAACTGAAGAACAACACAGCCGAAAGCTCATTTAGACCCAACATTAGTGAACACAGCAGTCTGATTCATTGGCCGCAGGGGTTCTTGTGCAGGGGATAGTGAAGACATGCACTCCTGCAACTGACCGCCCAGCCGGCACCTCCTGGAGCCCCCGTGTCATCGTCTCTGAGCCTCAGGCTGCAGTGGGGGCACTGCCTGCCCCGTGTCCTGAGACCTCGCTCATGCACTGGGCAACGGTGACGCTCTCTTCTCTTCTCTTCCTACAGCAAATCCAAGCAGCTGTACCAAAAATTGAGAAGATCTTTAAGTGATAGAGAGTTCTAAAAAATGCATCTCCATGACCCTTTGGTTCAACTGTGCTAGTGCCCGGACACAGCCCCTGGAGGAGGGGCTGGAGGAAGCCCTTTGGTTCTGGAACAAGTGTGAGTGGAGCAATGAGTCCCCAGCCGTGGCCCCTCTGTCCTCCCCCCCACCCCTCCAGGGCCTGCGGTCCACCTCACAGGGAGGTAACAGGCACCATGGGTGGGCTGGCCTCTGCTCTTCCCTCGGATACTTTCTCTTCTTGTGGCCTCGTTCTTCTGCCCCTGTTCCAGCTTGGTCATCATTTCACCATTCAAGGTTCTTGCTGCTCCACTAGTCTGGTGTTTTTGTGTATAAGTTGATCTCTTAGCTATAATTATGCCCTTATTTAATTCTGTAAAATAAGATATAATTCTTGGAGAATAGGTCCTCTGTCTGGGATATGTCTGGGTGGCCCAGTCTGTTAAGCATCAGACTCTTGATTTAGGCTTGCGTCATGATCTCAGGGTTGTGAGATTGAGCCCCACATCGGGCTCAGAGCTCAGCAGGGAATCTGCTTGTCCTTCTCCGTCCCCTTCTGCCCCTGCATGCTTCTGCATGAGCCCACTTGTGCTCTCTCTCAAATAAACATATAAGTAAATAAATAAAATCTTTAAAATAATAGCTCCTTCATCTGAAGTTGGCAAACCTATGGATGTTAAAGACTTTATTTTCTAAATCTCCTTTAACATCCTGGCATCGGCTTTATAAGGCCAGAAGATCACAAACCTGCACAATAAGCCTGGTAAGACCCCCGAGCCTCAGTGTCCCCCATGAAGTGTCAACGTGAGTGATGTCCACACCATGGACCCACGTCCCCACCATGTTGCCGTTTCCCTTGCTGCACAAGACAGGAGGTGGTTTTTAGAAGAGTCTGGTATATTTATACTGAGTGTGTCTTGCAATTCTTCCTACATAGGTGTTTTTCTCTTGGGGCTTTGTACAACAGGGTTATTAGAGAAGAAATGAATGCAGTCCATAAGCCAGCACACAACCATGTTGCTCAGGAGGGGACAGACTATGTACATAGTACGAGCCCGGAGTACTGTGGAGTATGGTCAATGTTGCTGATCCTCATGGACCTCCCTGTGGTCCTGAAGGATCCATTCCCCAGCCAAGATGCCAGCAGAGGTTTCCTGGGCCTGGGTTAGTGTCTAGCCTGCCCGATTGAGTCTGGTCACTTCCTAGAATCAGGTTGAGAGAGGCTGATATTTGTGTTACCCTCCTCCTCCCGCTCCTTGAACCTGGTTCTTTCCGTAGGGAACACGGGGCCTCTGTGGTCCCAGATGACCGGGCTCTTCTTCTCCCTACAGCCTGTCACAGTTAGGATTCCCTTCGACCTTGTGACAGAACTCAATGTTTACCCAAATCTGACTTCTCCCTGGGGTTTATAGAAAAGAATTCCCAAATTCTTCTTTAATCATTTGTTACATTGATCTCCCAGTTCTTGCAGAATAAAGCCCTGACTTTTGAGGCTCTCCACATCTGGTCTAAGATAAGGGGGCTGACAAGTGGGGCCCTGCTTCCCTCAGGACACGACTTGGAGGGGCTCACATCTGTCTGATGTACCCTATGCTCATGCTCCTGGGCCCCTTTCCCAAGGCTTGTGCACATGAACGCTGGGTCTGGTTCTGCTGGCTCGGTGGGCTGGTCCACCCTGAGTGCGGCTGGATCACGGGTCTGGTCTAATTGCTGAGTTTCCACCCTGATCTTGACATCAGCCAAACAGAGCCGAGAATACAGTCCCGTGTCCGTTGTCAGACAGCATCCCCATGTGGGGGAGATGTTTTGGGGTATAAATCCAACTGCTCCAGAGCAGAACTGAGGAGCCTGGGCTTTCAGAGGCAAGTGTGGATAAAGGAAGCTTAGCTGACTAAGGGCTCAGTGGACCCTTTGTGTGGCATGGGTGCCAGAGTGTGAGGGCCCGGCCACATGTCCAGAACAGAGCATCCAGACTGAGGGTGCAGGGCTTTCTACAGGGACCTCCTGGCCTCGCTACAGGCCCCACGTTAGTTCTGGATGCCTCCTGTGGATGGCACTAAACAAAGAAGAGTCTGAAAACCACGGCCATAGTGAGTGGCCAGAGGAAAGCCTGGTAGACAGTAGATGGAGGCAGTGACAGTGCTCGGCTGTTCAGAGAAACAGAACAAGGGAGAGCTGTGGTCTCACATATTTGGAGGGCTCACAAGGGAAGATGCCCAGGGATCCACTGGGGGCTCGTGAGGGAAGCCGCCCAGGATCCACTGGGGGCTCATGAGGGAAGCTGCCCAGGGATCCACTGGGGGCTCATGAGGAAAGCAGCCCTGGAGGTCCATGGGGTTCAAGCCCTGTGACAGGATGCCACAGGGTGAGAGGAGCTGGGGCTGCCGAAGACTGGGAAGTCACAGTGTTGAGCACGATTGCTGATGGCTTCCATACAGCTGTGTGACCACCTGGCAGGGCTGATGTGGGGTAGAGTCTTGACGTCCCCTTATCCAAACCCCATCAGATGAGGACTTGCTTTTCTGAGATCCCTTACTTAAGATTAAAGTGCACATATTGCCCATCTCCCCTCAGAAATCTTTCCAATCTCTTCAAAAGGCCCTGCCACCACCCAGGCAACTCTGAGTCCCGTGCTGCTTCTGGAGCGTCCCATATCCTCACACCAGCCAGTCCTTTTGATTCCACGTCTGAGTAACCACACATGCATGATGCACTCCTTTCCTCTCCTGGCCCCGTGGCCCAGGCCACCGTCACAGCAAATAGTGTCAGTGTCGTAACCATTGCCCTGACCCATCTTCCCTGCCTCCCGTCCAGGCTCCAGGCAGCGGAAAAGTGACACTGATGCAAACAAGATCCCACCATCCCAGACTAAACCACTTCTTTCTCTTCCCATTGGCTTTAGGTCAACCTGAGTGTCTCCCCGGCCCTGGGGCTGCGGTGTGAGCTCAGACCCAGCCCTTCACCCCATCCCAGGCCACCCACCACCCACTCCCCAGTCAAGAACCTCGCCAGCTTCTCTCAGGCTCTTGACACACCAAGCTCCTCCCTCCCTTCTGAGACTCGCACACTTGGAGTTGATGCTGGTGGAACACACCTCCTTCCCCTGGGCTTGGCTGTTTCCTCCTGTGCCACCAGCTTTCAATTTGCGGGTCACGAACCCAGCCCAGTGCAACCTCCCACATCACATGTATGACCCTTCTGTCATCCTCCTCTCTCCTGGTCTTCCCTTCTGGTCACTTTCCACCCTTTCTTCTGTTGTGCGTGTTCTGATCCATAGGGGCAGAAACCCATTCTGCAATGGTCCCCAGTCCCCTCACACAGGCCAAGCCACCTTGACCCAAAGCCCCCTACCTGAGTCACTCTACCATCCCAGCTTTTCTGTTGATTAGCTGTTTGGTGGAGATTATGCTGAGTGAAGTAAGTCAAACAGAAAAAGTCAATTATCATGTGGTTTCCCTTATTTGTGGAGCATAAGGAATAGCAGGAAGGGCATTAGGAGAAGGAAGGGAAAATGGAGGGGGAGAAACTGGAGGGGGGGAGATGCACCATGAGAGACTATGGACTCCTGGAAATAAACCGAGGGTTTTAGAGGAGAAGGGGGTGGCAGATGGGTGAGCCTGGCGATGAGTATTAAGGAGGGTACGCATTGCATGGAGCACTGGGTGTTACACGCGAACAGTGAATCTTGGAGCACTACATCAATAACTAATGATGTACTGTATGATGACTAAGGTAACACCATTAAAAAAAGAGAGGTATTCATTTATTTCAGAGAGAGAGGAAGAGAGAGAGAGACTGCAGGGAGGGGAAAAGGGAGAGGGAGAGAGAGAGAATCCCAAGTAGATCCCCCCTGCCAAGCACAGAGCCCATGCTGGGGGATAGAGAGAAACAGGACACGTGGAACCTGACTCTCCCAGAAACCCCTTGTCACAGGGCAGATGGTCTTCAAGTCGAAAGGACATTCAAACCAAGTTCTTGTACGCCTATTTTTTTGTTCGTGTGCCCCAAAAGCTCAAAAATATTTTGGTTACCAAAGACCTTTTATAATGTCTTTGAACAATTCTAGGCTTTTTCCACTTCTCAGTTGATAAGTGTTCAGGGATAATCAATTATATTTAAAATTACCCTGAAAAATCATGTTGGGCTGATATCTGGTGCTGTTGGTCTGCTATTGGAAGACAAAAAGATAAAACAGAAATAAAGACACTGGAAATTTTGTATGTGACAATTAGAGAAAGTTCTGGAATTACCCATGATTTCAGGCTAATCACGTTACTTCCCCTTGGCTTTGAAGGTAGTATTGATTTCCATTAGATTTGAATTCCATTTACATGACAGAACTTAGTTATTTTTTCCCCCTTAATGGCATAGGAAAATTTGAGGTTAATGCAGTGGGATTGAGATATTAATCCCTCAACCACCTCCTTTTAGGCTAAATGGGACATCTGAAGTGTGTGTTACAAAGCAGTGAATGTGTAGCTTAAAAATACAAGGTCATAGGGCAGGGAAGACCCAGGGTCTAGGGACGGCGGTGTCCGTGGCTACACGGTCTCCAGTGGAGGTCAGGGACTGAGGTCCCTACAGCAGCAGGGATTTGTGTCCCCATGAGAGACGCAGAGAGCAGACGGCAAGGACAAGAGCAGGAGTGGCACCTCCATGAGAATGCAGGACAGAAGTCCCAACTTGGCTGGCAGAGCGGGTCTCCATATGCACGGCGTGGAGCTGCCTGCCCCCTTGTACTTCTGCTTGCCCCAAACTGCTTGATCAGGACATTTTCTTTGTCAGGGAAAGAGAAAGGAGTCATAACTAAAAAAATGTACCTAAGGAGACTTCCCGGGGTCTGACAGAAACTATTTTCAGCCCAGAGATCCTGACATCCGAGTCACAGCTCCTCTGGGAAACTCCATCATGGCATTTTCTGGCAGCCGAGGAATGTTAAGGAGTTCATCCCAGTCCGCTTGCAGAGAGCGGTCTCCCCGACGTGCCAGCGCCGTGAGGCGTGAACCCCATGCAAACCACCTCTGGATTTCTTTTGGACTCAGCCACTTTGTTCTCATTCGCTAGGCTGACCTCCATCCAAGATGTTTTCCTAAACCTTTCCAAAATCCCATAAAACATGGCCATGGCATTTATGGGAACCAGGAGGCCAAATTACACACGGCCCAACGAGGAGGCACGGCTCCTCTGGAAGCTTCCTGCGTCTGAGTGACAGGTGTGTGCTGACTGCTGGAGGGACAGAGGGATTCGGGTCTCGATTAGCACAGAATGTCAATACCGTATACAGCACGGAATTGTCCAGGAAGGAAAACATACAAGGAGAAGCCTTCCTTTCCATTTTGAAGGTTAGAAACCCTTATGTTAAAACATGTCCTCAGTTAAGGGGGATTTAGAGCATGGTAGCCAGTGATTTGCATGAATTAGTGACATTTTGTTGCAGTGAATGTTCTGAGGCTATTTGAGAAAGCAAACATTTGTCTGTTTTCTATTTGACAATTACATGGATTAGAGCAGATTATAGCTTAAAAACGTTACCCCCGCAAACGTTTCGGGGCAAATTCACATTCTTCTTTTCCTAGTGCCCCAGAAAAGTTTTAAAGAGGTACCAGCAAACTAATTCAGTTAAGTTACATATTGGTGGATTTTATGATTTATGGTTTTTATTTATTTTTTAAAGATCTTATTATTTATTTGAGAGAGAGAGAGAGAGAGAGCAAGCAGTGGGGAGCAGGAGAGGCAGAGGGAGAAGCAGACTGCCCACTGAGCAGGGAGTCCCATGTGGGGCTCCATCCCAGGACTCGGGGGTCATGACCTGAGCTTAACGCTGACACTTAACTGACTGAGCCACCCAGGGGCCCTGGTTTAGGGATTCTCGTTTCATTTCCTCATTGGTTGTAATCGACATACAAAAGACATACTGAACTTTTAGAAATTGGCATTGCTGGATGCACTTCTCTGAGGGTTCTCTTTGATTCTTTGATTCAGTGGATGGCCTTGGTTTTCTCCAAGCACATGGTTACTTCATTGTCACCTGTGATTTCTGATCGATTTCAGTTCTCTGCTTTGGGGCTGTAGCTGTTCGTACTTTTCTAGCAGTTTTACTTAATACGGTTCGATGCTCACAAACTGTCCCAAGTATAATGAATAAATAAGACCAGAGGTGTGGTCTCTTGCACGAAATTTGAAAAAGCCCCATCCGGGATTTCCTACCGTAAGAATTTTGGAAGCTAGGAATACGGAGAGCATGTGCAGAGCTAGGAACCGTGTGAACAGACACAGCTCTCCATGTCTAGTGCTCCCTATTTGTGGCACAGGGAGGTTTGAATGAGGGCAGTTGCAGGGAGGAAATCCAGGTGATTAATAGAATTTCCAGTAACAGAGAAGTTACAGCCTTTCTAACTTCAGTCTTGTTAAGGTGTCATTTGCAAGCTCATATATGTGCATACGGATGTATATGTACCCACAAACACAAGTGAAAAATGTATTATGATCTGCAAATATTGGGCTTTCTGAAACAAGCAGTTCTTTAAAAATCATGTATTTTTACTATCATTGCTTTAACTAATTCAGTGCATTTCAGACTTAATCAAAACTCAATTTGGTTTGTCTTTAGCATCTGCTTTAGACAAGTGGAGCCCATGGGTTCAGCCAAGGTCCCCTATGCAGTAGGTGTGGGCTGTGGGCCGTGGACAGGCTAGCAGCATGGGCACAGCAGTGGGCCCTGCAAGTCCAGAGTGCAGGGGGGCAATTTGACCCCGAGCAATGGAAGAGAGGTCAGTGGTTTTGTATTAGCTTCCCTTTGCTGTTATAATAAATGGCCATAAACCTGGTAGCTTACAAGAACCTGAGGTGTTTTCTCTCTCTGTTGTGGAGGCTCAGAACAAGTCTGCAATCTGTTTCACTGGGCCAAAATCAAGGTGTCTATGTCCACAGGGCCCACATGCTCTCTGTGGCTTGGGAGAGGATTTGGTCCCACCTCTCCCAGCTTCTGGTGGTTGCTGTGTCCCCCAGCTTGGGACCACAGCACTCCCATCTCTGCTCCTGTGGCCATGTCTCCTTTCCTTCTGAGTGCATGGAACATCTCTCTGCAAAGATGCATGGGATCGCACTGCAGACTCACCCAGATAATCCAGGGTCATCTCCCCATTGAAAGATCCTTAACTTAGCCACCTCTGCAGACTCCCTTTCTGTCATCGAAGCTAACGGTACAGGTTCCCAGGATTCAGTGGTGGCTGGCTGTCTTTGGGCAGGAGGGACATTTTCAAGCCTACTACCATTTCATTGTTTTCTTTGTAACAAATCAAAGAATGTAAATATTCTTTTTTCAGAATCTAAGAAATAACTGTTAGTATCATGTTTATCTTTTAAACTTGCACAGGAATATCTGGTCTCATCAGGAATGTCAGAATCTGGCTGTTCTTTCTAGATACAGCTGCTGGACACCACCAAAAGATTCTCCGATTTACCAGGGCAGAGCTAACAACAAGTTTTCTTATGCAGAATTAAATCAGAATACCCTGTCACTCACTATGCATTTTACTATGTATTTTTTTTTTCCTTCAAGTCTGAAGTCTTGGGATCAGGTAGCTGAAAAGTTAGAGTAAAATTCAGGGCTCTGGGTTGGCCTTCTCCAGGATCCGCGGGCCAACCACTTGGCCTTTCCAGGCCAGCTGCTTCCTCCCCAGTGAGCACTCACCAGCTCCCCATGATGCTGTGAGAGTTGGGGCAATGCCTGTCCAGCTGTTTCCTCTTGAAGACAAAATAAATAAGTAAATAAAAACATCTGGGAAAAAAGTTAAAACTGCTGGCAATTTTTTGGACTGCTTTGACTCTGTGATGACCAGTTCCACGTTTTTAGGCACAGAGAGCAGATTCAGAAGCTCACGCTGCCCTTCCTCTGAAAGCTTTGGTGTTAAGAAGAGTCTGCACTGTCCTTCCTCAGGAGCGCAGCGAAGACCTGGATCCATGCAAATACCAGACAAGCAATTCTACGTACCTTCTTTTCATCTGGGTGGTTCTTTCTAAATTCACGTGACTGAGGAATATTTTAAAGGTACATAACTGAAAAAGAGTCCATCATTTCTCCCTTGGGAATTCTATTCTCAGTAACAGAGGCAGGTATTGTCCTGGGACGCAGAAACCTGGGCCAGTGACAACGTCGCATGACATGCTGGCTCTGTGAACTGTTGCTGGAGTTTTGAAAGGGCTAATAAATGTCTTTCCTGCCTCCACATTTGGCAATGAAAAAGTGGTGGAGTGAGAAGTCAGCCCGACGGGGGGAAGAGTTGCCTTTTCTAGTAACAAGGCTGTTGGCGTGGGACAGCTTCCATCTCTGGCAACGTGGGCTTCCTGCTCAGCAGCTCTGAGTTAAACCCGGCCAGTTATTGATTGAAAATTTCAGCCTCCCTCCACTCCTGGAGACTGTGACAGAGGGTCAGAAGATGGAGGCTTATTTCAGACAGGTTTCCAAACAGAGCAGAGGCAAAGGGCAAGCAGGATAAGCTCTTTTTTCTCCTAGGTTTGCCAATCAGATCATTTGTGCAATTTCTATTTGGAAGGAGTGAGTGGGCAGAAAGGGAGACCAGAAGTACAAATTAATCAAAAAGAAGAGACTTGCATGAAAAGATAATGCCTATTTTTCTATTAAATTTGATCTTTTCCTTATTTATCTGATTTATTCTGGGAAGCCAGAATTCACGTCATAAAAATGGCACAATTTTGCCAGTCCCCAACCACCCTCATGAAGCCTCTTCCTTAAATCTAAGAAGGGATACTCTGAGACTCTTTAAGGGTGAGACACACTATTAGCAGTGAGAGTATTAATGAAAGCATAACTAGGGACATCCGTTTAGAGTCATCAGTTCTGAAGCTCAAAGGAGAGCAGAGAGAGAGAGAGAGAGGACGGCACAGGAGGGCCAAGATGCCCAGAAGTCAGAATCAAGAAGAGCACATTTTAAATCCTGTTTTAGATCAGGAAAGCCTATAATACTTTAGAAATATTTCCATAATCATGGCTATTTCACTTCAATGGATCTAAAGTGGAAAGTTTCAATAACTTAGAAAACAGGTAGAAAACAGGTAAAAATATAAAAAGCAGAGCAATTTGAGTTAAATTTGCAGACCAGTGTAAACCATGTGAAGCCCTAGAGGTTTTGAGAGTGTCATTATATCACAGTGAAATGCAGTAAAATATTATCTCAATTTCACTGGACATTGAATAAAATCATGTGGATGTGATATTTTTTATTTGAGTGGAAAAAAAATACAGAGGATATTTTATTCCACAAACTTTTTTATTATCTAAAGGGTGATGATTGTTGTTACAGACTAAATATTTGTGTCCCCCAACCCTCCACCTCCAGCTCCAGACCCCTTTGTTGAAACCTGGTCCCCCAGTATGAAAGAAAGGTGGCATGCTAGGACAAAATTGGAAAATGGAAGAAACCTCTTAATGGAAGAAAAATAGCCTAATGGGGTCCACCAGGAATCTAGCTGTCTCTCCTAACAAAATTTCTCATCCTTAAAAATGGGACAAGGTAATACTTTGTATCACTCATGATATTTGACATACAGTACACATTTACTGGATAAGCAAAGAAGCAGGAAAATATGACCCATTACCAAGAGGGAAAAAGCAATCAAGAGTATGAGTTTTCAAGATAACCAGATTCTAGAATTATCAAAGAAGAAATTGGAAGCAACATTAGAAATTTATCCAAGAACTTTAAGGAAAAGGTGATTCTAATGAGGAACTCTAATAAAGGAGGTTCTAATGGAGAACCTCTGTAATGATAGAAAATTTATGATAAACTGTTAAATGGAAATGGCAGGACTGAAAATGATTATATTTGAAACAAATAAAATCAGCAGATGGACTTAACAGTGGATGAGGAATGGCAGGAGAAAGAACCAGTGAACCTAAGAAGAGGTCAAAGGAAATTATCCTGTCTGAGAAACAGAGGAAGAAAAAGAATTAAAAGCTGACCAGAGCCTCACTCACCTGTGGAACAATATCAAGAGGACTAACAGAAGTTTAGCATGAGTCTTAAAATAAAAGTAGATGCAGAACCAGGCAGAAAAATATATTTTTTAAAAAAAATGTCAAAAATGCCATAAAACTTGCAAAAAAATATCAACTAAGAGAACTAAGAAGCCAGAAAATCTCATGCAGAATCCATTTAAAAAGAAAACCAACTAGGGTGCCAGGGTGGGTCGGTCCATTTGGCAGCTGACTCTTGGCTTTGGCTTGGGTCATGATTTCAAGGCTCTGGGATCAAGCCACAAGTAGGGCTCTGTGCTCATCACCAAATCTGCTTGGGGATTCTGTCTGTATCTTCCCCTACCCACCCTGCCTCCTGCTCAAGCTTTCTGTCTCTCTTTCTCTAAAATAAATAAATAAATCTAAAGAAAGAAATTAAAAAAGAAAAAGAAAATAACTATATGTATGCATATCAGAGTAAAGCTGTTGAAACTAAAATAGTAACACAAACCCACAAACAGATGGAGGAAAGAGACCCAATACATAGAGGTTAATGATAATATAAATGGCACTTAACTTCTCATAAAAAGCAATCAAGGGGTGCCTGTGTGGTTCAGTGGGTTAAACCTCTGCCTTTAGCTGAGGTCATGATCCCAGGGTCCTGGGATCAAGTCCCACATCGGGCTCTCTGCTCAGCAGGGAGCCTGCTTCCTCCTCTCTCTCTGCCTGCTTCCTGCCTACTTGTGATCTCTGTCTGTCAAATAAATAAATAAAATCTTTAAAAAAAAAAGCAATCAAGTTCAGAAAACAGTGAATCAGCATCTTTAAAATGCTGAAAGGAAAGAAGAAAGCCAACCCACCCCAGTAGACACGTACATACATGATAGCATAATTTTTGAAAAGGTACCAAGTTAATTCAGTGGAGACAGGAAAGACTTTTTAATGAAGTTTTTTAACAAGTGCTGGAACAACTGAATATCCATATGGAAAAAAATGAACCTTGATCCTTAGCTCACACCACATAAAATTTTTACTTGAAATGAATCATTCACTGAAACATTAAAAACTCTAAATATAAGTATAAAACTCTAAATATAAAATTAAATTAGGACTATAAGCGAATACTCTGGATACAAAACATAGGAGGATATAATTCCAATTTTAGGGCAGGCAAAAATTTCTTGAAGAGATGAGAGGAAAGGATTAATCATAAGTAAAATGTTACATATTAATTGAATTTTGTTAAAATTAAAAATTCCATTCCTAAAAGACACCATTAAGAATATGTTAGAAGTGGGCGCCTGGGTGGCTCAGTGGGTTAAAGCCTCTGTCTTCGGCTTAGGTCATGATCTCAGGGTCCTGGGATCAAGTCCCACATTGGGCTCTCTCCTCAGCGGGGAGCCTGCTTCCTCCTCTCTCTCTCTCTCTACCCACCTCTCTGCCTACTTGTGATCTCTGTCAAATAAATAAGTAAAATCTTAAAAAAGAAAAGAATACGTTAGAAGTTTGTGCAAGCCCCAGTTTGAGAGGACATTTTTGGGATATGTGTGTCTGATGCGAACTCTTAGGAAAAAAATATATATATATATATCTCAATACTACAAAGTCAGAAATTGAACAAAACAAAAAATATGAGCAAACTTATCATATAAGGAACACCAACAAGCAGAGATTGGCAGACTGGATTAAACAATGATAGAAATGTCTGCTCTCTTCAGAGACATATTTTAGATCCAATGACACAAATAAGTAGAAAGGAAAAAAGATGGAAGCATACATATCATGCCAACATAGCCTGTATTAACATTAGACGAAATACTTTAAGACAAAATTATTCCTAGAGACAAAGAAAGATATTTGGAAGTCAGAAGAGTCAACCCATTGGGAAATAAAGCAACAGGACAATTGCAAACCTACAAACCATCTGCAAATTGCAAAAGTACATGAGGCAGAATCGCAGAGAATGGAAGACGTAGGTAATTTATCAGTCGTGGCTGGAGACGTTAATAACCCCCTTCAGTAATGGCTGCTACGACTAGTCAGAGGGCCAACATGAGCTTGGGGGACTCGAATGGGACCTTCAGCCAGTCAGACCAGCTGACATCTGCACATGTTCCACCCAAACGTAGCACACACAGGGAACATCCTGCAAGAGGGACTGAAGGCTAGGCCATAAAACAGACCTCCGTCCATTTAAGAAGATGGAAATTACACAAGGTATTTGCTCTGGTCACAGTGGAATACAATTCAAAATCAATAACCGGAAGGTATTTCAGATATCCACAAACATGTTGAAATTAAACTACTGACTCGAAATAACCAATGATCCAAAGAAGAAATCAGAAGGGGAGATAAGGACTACTTGGAGGTGAATGGAAATGAAGACAGCAGCGCCCCAGAATTTGTAGGATGCAGTAAAGCACTTGGTAGAAATGCATGTGTAAACACCTCTATTAAAGAGGAGGAAAGTTCTCAAGTCAGTTGATTTCCCTTCCACCTCGAGAAACTGGAAAAAAAATACAGGTTCTTAATGAACTAGAGCATGGACAACAATGGAGAGGGAAAAAAAAATAGTTCTTGGAATAGATCAATAAAATTGATAAACCCTCCATTAAAATGACCAAGAGAACGCTATGAGTGTAATTGCAAAATCAAGAATGAAGAGGAGACATTAATGAAAAGGAATATAAGGGGATACTCTGAACACCTACATGCCAACAGATTAGTTAACTCAGATCGAGGGCACGCATTTATCGAATGATGCCAATCAACAAAACTGAGGTAAGGGGAAATAGCCAATTTGAATAGACCTGTAACAAAGACTTGGAATTAGTAACTACAATCCCACAAGGAAAAGTACAGGCCCAGGGAGCTTCACTGGTAAATTCTATCAATGTTAAAGTGATTAATACTGATTCTTTACAAACTCTTCCAAAAACAGAAGAGGAAGGAATACATCTCAATTCATTTTATGAAGCCAGGATTATCATGATAATAAAACCAAATAAAGGCATGACAGGGAAAGGAGACTCGAGACCAGACCAGTATAAATATAGATTTTAAAAATCCTCATGGAAATAGTAGCAACATAAACATATACCGTAAACAAATGGGATTTAGTCTAGGAATGAAACGCTGGTCTAACACCAGGAAAATAATTTAATATACTTTACCAATGGGATAAGGAATGGAGACCTCATCACATATATTTATTCAGACTTGAACAGATAATTTTAAACTAAACTCACCTTTTCTCTGAATATAAAGAAAGCGCGTCTGAGTCTTTGACCCTGTACTAACTGTATTCTCTGAATTTTTTACACAAAATTCGATCTACACTTTCCATCTCTCTCTTAAATGTAAAGAATACCACTCTTTGTGTGTTATGTCTTGCAGACACACTTATGTAGGGGTGAAGGAATAATGGTCATTCTAAATGATGAAGATTTCAATCACAAATCACAGCTCCTGGATCAAAAATGCTCCTGACTTTCCAAGCTTGTGGACGCAAGGGTCATTCACACTCCTTAGGGGGCCTCAACTCAGACCCCCATTCCTCACCTCTCCACATGTTCTTCCAAGAGAAAAACCTCAATCTGATCCATTTCTTTTTTGAAAACTTCAATTATAGGATTTTCAGCTTGATTTTTGGATAAGTTTATTGATTCCTCACCTACTATACCCCTGATATCTGACACATAATTATATGTTACTTTATACATTATAGGAAATAATATTGATGAATCATTTCCTATGTTTTAAAAGAATGGTATTAGAAAGGTAGGGCAATAAACCCAAGAGACCCGTGATAAAAGTCGCTGTACTTGAGTACTTGCAAGGGTGCAGGAGAATGTAGTCAATAAGCACTCTCCCACCTCCTGTATTACACACGAATGTAGGAGAATCAATCCGTAGCTGTGCCAGGCACATTTCCACATCAGAGCTGACATGCTTCTTTTGTAGAGAACACCTGGTTTTGATTCTTTTAGATAAATTGTAGGGAAAAAAATTAAACATGGCAAAGTATCACTAAAAGTGTTGTTTTCATGCCCCTTTCTGCTCTAGTCACATGAAAGCAAGAGGAATTCTGGAATCTTCCACCGGAAGCAGCCTTGTATGCTCTTTCTTTTATATGTCTGAGCTGCAGTCCTGACCTTGCTTCATCTAAGACAGGTGAGGACAAGGCTTCCTGCGTGCACCTGTCTTGAGGGAGAAAGATGGGTTCTGGTTATGTCTAATCACCCTTCTGTGACCTCATGAGAAAGGTCCAATGAGAGATCTTTCTATTTTCAGCATTGATATTAAACACCAAGAAGGTGCATCTTTGCCTAGAAATATCCCACAATGACTTTGCAAGCCTAACATATTCCATTTGTGGTGACAAAGTGAACATCTCCAAGAAGTGTGCACATGGACCTCAATGGGACTTGCTTGGGAAAACTAGCTAGCAGTCCATTGTTTCCTCAGCTTATTACAAAGAAAATGAAAAATGTTCAATAGATAGTGAATGGCACAAGCTCCAGTGCTATAAAAAAGGAGATCCACTAAGAGTTTTCTGGAATAGCATCTTGATATATGGCTGCAATCTAGATTAAAAAAAATAGTGCAAATAGATTTTTGTAATTAGATCAGCCATGTAAGCATTCCTATGGTCATTCTAGCTAAATGGTCTCTAGGGAAAATCTTTTCAAAATGGTTTGGCAGATTCTTGAAAAGTTAAATACATAAGTACCCCATAACCTGGCAATTTTGTTTCTAGATCCTTACCTAAGAGAAATGAAAATAAATTTCCACAGTAAGAATTATAGAAAACGTTTATTCACGGAGGTCTAAAAGTGGAAACAAAGATTCTATCCCTTAGCAAACAGATAAATATGTTGGTTACTTTTATGTGCCAACTTGGTTAGGCTACTGTGCTCGTGGGCTTAGATCATCACCAATGTAGATGTTGGTTTCAGACAAGATGAACATTTAAATCTGTAGACATTAAATAAAGCAAATTGCCCTCCATAATATGGGTGGTTGTCATCCAAGCAGTTGAAGGTTTTAAGAAAATGTGACAGGTCATCAAAGAAGAAGGAATTCTGCTTCCAGATGGCCTTCAAACTCGAGCTGGAACATCAGTTTTTTCCATGGGTCTCCAGACTGCCAGCCTTCCCTGTAGAATTCAGACTTGCCAATGAGCACAGACATGTGAGCCAATTCCAGTCTCTGTACACACACACACACACACACACACAATCAGTTCTATTTATCTGGAAAATGTTAACACAGTAAGAAAATGGGGGGGGGGGCTGGGTGGCTTAGTTGGTTAAGCATCTGAATCTTGATTTCTGCTCAGGTCATGATCTCAGGGTTGTGAGATCAAGCCGTGCATCAGGCTCTGCACTGAGTATGGAACCTCCATTTAAAAAAAAAAGTGTGGTATATTGGTACAATGGAATACTACCCAGCAATAAAAAAAATAATGCACCATTAACTACACTAATACACCCTTTAAAGCTATAGTGAGTGAGGTAAGCCAGATACAAGAGTAAATACTGGATGAATCCATTTAAATGATATTAAGGAATGGGAAATACTAATGTATGATAAATTATTAGATAGGACATCTGATAGAAAATCAGAACAGTAGTTGTCATGGGAGGGGGGAGGTGAGGGCCACAAGGAAATATAGGAAATGTTCTATCTCTTGATTGCGTGCTGGTGACATGGGTGTATACATTCGTAAAACTCATTGGATCACACACTTAAGATCAATGTGCTTCACTCTGTGTATAGTTTTTCCTCAATTAAAGAAAAAAAGAGACGTTTGTGTCTTGGATGAGAGTGACAGCCAGGAGGAAGACGTCAGAGTCTGGGTGTGTTTTAACTCTAGAGTCAGTAGGAATTGCTGTCACATGCCACTAGGGTATGACAGCAAGGGAGGGGCCAAGGGGGAATCTACATCTTTTGGCTGATGAAATGGAAGAATGATGTTCTCATTTATAGAGATGGAGAACAGTAAGATGGAACAGATTTAGGGGTTATACAAGCCCTAAATTTTGGATCATATCCAGTTGTAGATGTTTGAATACATGCAGTGGTGCTCCTGAGTGGCTACTATGTATAAGTATCCAGAGTTTGGGGGAAAGTACCAGGCTGGGGATTAAAATGTGGACTGAATCTATACGCAGACAATGTTGAAGGCATGAGAGGTGATGAGCTTATCAGTGGAGTGATCGTGGATAGAAAGAGGGGTCCCAGGAGTGGGCTCCTTGGATCAGAGAGCTAAGTAAGGAGCCAGCTATGGGACTCAGCAGGAGGAGTGGAAGGGGCAGAAGGGCAGCCAACATGAATGAGCTCTGACTCTTCTCACTGGCTCATTGTCTCAGTGAGAGCCTCGAGCCTCAATGCATGTTCTGGCTTACTTACAAAGCTTTGAATCTTTTCAGTGAATGAAAAAAAAATACACCAAAACAACAACAACAACAAACCAATAGTTGATTATAGAGGTATCCTATGGGGACAGTTACTACTGGGATAAATCTGGCTGGTAGACGTTTCTACTGATTCAAGGATTCCAACCCTTACATTTCAGATGAAACAGACCCTATGTTGTGAAGGGCCATGTGCAGAGATTTTTATGGCAAGCTATGATTGCTACAGTCCCAAACATCTCTCAAAGTCCATCCCAGGCCTCTGTTGTGGGATATGAAAACCTCCTAAGGGTAAAGGCCAGTTCTTTGGTATGTTGTTTATGCATATTAGGAACATAAGAGTTCAGATAATAACCCACCTGTGTGCTATTTTAGCCCATTGAGTTCAGATAATAACCCACCTGTGTGCTATTTTAGCCCATTGGTCAGCTACAACAAAACACTGTTAAGTAGGGTAGCTTAGAAGCCACAGAAATTTACTTCTCACTGTTCCAGAGAAATCATTCTGTGGCTGGTGAGAGTCCCCTTCCTGGTTCCTAGGCTAGGTCTTCTAGCCATGCCCTCCTCCTGGAGGAGCTCTCTGGAATCTCTTCATAAGGGGCACTCATTTATGTGAACTCCACCCTCATGACCTAATCTCGGGCCCCACGTCCTGACACAATCACCTTGGGATTGGGATAGGACATGAATTTTAGGGGAGCACATTCAGGCCATAGCAGATGCTACCTGATGTGTGTATATTCACAGCCAAGGGAAATGTAACTATTTCAATATTTATGTTTTCTCTTGAAATACCGATGGATTAATGATAACAAGAAAAGAACATATCATAGAAAATCATGTTTGTGTTCAAATATTTCAAGTAACCACTTGGTGTTCATCAGGTGCATATATGCAGAAGTTTGTTGGAAGAGGGGTTTCTGGGGTTCATGAGATAAAACCTCTCATTTCACTCAAGAGGGCAAAGAGCAGGAGTGCGAGGAGGTGTGATTGGGTATGTTGTTAAGTGGGTGAAGTTAGAAATCAACATTACATCCTATTCTCTCTATGAAATATTAAGCACATCAAATGCTGTATAGTGAAGCATCTATTTAAAATTCAATTTGCATGCCACCCAGATAGGTGGTTCACTCTTAAATTATGTGTTGATTACATTCTCACGATTCCTTAATAAGAACCAAGCAAACTCAGAGCATTTGCAATGAAGAAAGTGGTTTACGAGCATTTGGTAAAAGCTGACATAAGCAATTTCCAGAGGGAATGCTGCTTCTGGTGTTTACAAGACCTCCGCCATTTATCTTTTTAGAAGCTAACATGCCCTGGAAACTGGGTTTGTCTATGGGAAGCCCTGCCATCTCCAGGTAAATAGCTCCTGGAAGATCCGGTCCCCTCCCTGCCGACCAGCGATCCCAGAGGCCAGTGGAGCCAGGTCCATGTGAGATGGGCTGGACACCAGCAGGACATTAGCTGATTTCTAAATTACCACCAGAATTTAAGATTTTATAGTTCTAACATTTTGTCAACAATCAAATAGAAGAAGTTACACATTTCCGGTTCCTTGCTGTTCTACTGTATAGAGCACTGATTCTCAGTGGGGGACAAGATTTCTTCCTGGGGCACATCTGGCCATGTCTGGAGACATATGCTGCTGTCAGGGTCAGGGAGGGGGCTGCTGGCATGGAGCGGGCAGGGGCCTGGGGATGCTAGACACCCTGTAGTGTATAGGCAACCCCTACCCCCAGCAAAGAAGCACCTGTCTCCAAATACGAGTAGTGTCAAGGATTAGTAACCAACATGAGCTTTTGGACACTGGCCACCAGCGGTCATCAGTCTGGGCTCCATGTGAAGAAGGAGACCTCTCAGACTGGGGACAGGAGGCTGTCAGACTGGGGACAGGAGGCTGAAGTTTGGACCCTGAAGGCCTCATATATTTTGGGATGGAAAACTCGAGAAGCATTGATTTATACTATGGTGACACGAAAGACTTAATACTAGATCTTCTCCTAGACAATGAAATAGCTGAACAATGAGCAAGAAGCAGGGCCAGAGATCTCTCTCAGAAACCTGGCCCCATGACAGAGACCCTGTCTTATGACCGAGTGTGCAGAATTCTGGAGGGTTTTGAGGACCTTGGAAATGACGGGTAAAGGGACAGCAGGCTGCACTATTGCTCTCTGTAATTCAGGCTGCTTTTATGGGGGGTCCAGGCACGAACATATTCTGGTTCGAGATGATGTTTTCACTCATTTTTATTTAAAAATAAGAATAACAAATCACTTTTACTAAAGGAAATAGCGGTGGGCATCTCAGAAACAGCTTTTCTGCAAAAGCCCTGGAAACCACAGTGGTTCTCTCATCCTTGCAGGCACATCCATTTTCCACAAACACACCTGTACCCCAACACTCCTGAGGGTCCCATTGAGCTCTGGCAAGGACGACCACCATGCGTGTTTGGTGCAGATGCTGCTCGGAAGCAGGGTGTACTAACACTTCCCTGCTTCCAAATATCCCAGATTCATTCTTCACAACTGGTGGAAACATGGACTGTTGGGAGAAAGTACAAACCTGCACCAGTATGTGACAGCCAGCTGGCCTTCTTATTTTAGCAGACCAGAAGCTATGGAGGCCAGAAATCTTAATACCAGCCTCCAAGTCACAACTAGGGGACACAAACCCCACAGAATTGCCACAGTCACCGCTGGAGCGTGACCAACAGCTATGGCCAGTCCTTGCTTACTTGTGCTTTGTTTTTTTCAGGTAGTCTGTTGATTTCCCCATGTTGGTGACTGCAGTTGTATTTTGCATGTATATGGGGCAGCTGTTTTTTAAGCGGATGGCCTTAGCGTGCATTGTGCATGGGCCCCTGGGGGTGCAGGCAGCCAAGGCCTGGCACGGAGGTAAAGTGAGGATGGAATGACTCCAAAGTGTGAAACTTATGTCTTGTTTCTTACTCTGCCGCATAAAATCCAAAACAGTGTTCCTGATAGACGGGTAGCTCTTCCCCAATTGGTGACCCCGGGACACATGCTCCTCCCATCTTGGATTGATAATCTCCAAGTTGGCGTGCAGGTCTGCACTAAGTCAACGGCTGAAGAAAGAGCATGGGCTCTCTTCGGTGAAGAGGTCTTGTGTGCTGGGCCTTCCCGTGTTACTGAGCACCTCACGTCTACCCATGTCCATTGGCTTGGACTCCATCAGTTCCCTTGCCCCACACCTTGCTCCCAGGAACCCTGTAAAACATTGTGCCACTGTGCACTTGGGAAGAAATGGCATGGATGGATAAGCTGAGCAGCTCACTGGTTTGCCATACCCGCTTCCAGTCCTTACCTCGCCCTAATAAACAGTGTGATGTGCAACACCCTCTGTCTGTTTTTGTTCTAGTTTCTTCCACATGGGCTGCATGATCCTACTGAATTCAACACTGAAGTTCGATGCTCAGTCAATCAAGTACAATAATTATTACTGCAAGGGCATGTAGGGGATGGATCCCTGAACACAGAACAACAATGACAACATGACAACAATGGCAACAAAACTGTCACCGCTTACATAAATGATTCTTGAAAACATCCATGTCTGTAACTAAAGAGGAGCAAAGAGAAGCAGCATTTCAGTTTGGCTGCAGGGCTTACGGCAAGTCCCGTATGTGGCTTGGCGCAGGTGAGTGGTGTTCCAGAGCCCTGACCTGGTCCTGAAAGCGTTCTACTAGAAAAAACAATTTGAAAGGCCAACCGCACCCATATATTTTTCTGAAATATATTTATAAATAACTAGTTGTTTTGGTGAGAGCTGCTGTGATTTTTTGATCTGGGGCTTTTGTCCACAAGCCCCTCTTTTCCCAGTAGAGGACTGGCCTTTGATCTCCAGGGGGGTCACAGCATCTGATGTCGCTTTCTCACCTGGACCCAGCTGAAGGGTGGCACTGGCTGATGGAAACTCCACTGTTCACTTGAGCTAGTGGGGCGGGGAGGCAGAGAGCAGGCTGGTGAGGGAGCGTGCCGTCGGTCAAACTCTCTCCTCGGTTATAGGCTGCCTCAGTGAGTCAGGCATCAGGAGCCGCTTCCCAAGCCCAGGCCAGGCTATGCACAACTCATCCTGTTGGACCATCTGTGCTTGTGAGTGCTCAGACTCACCCCTGTGTTCCGCAAGAGAGCAGGCAGACACATACAACACGAATCTGTTCAAACCAGTGTTGAATGAGACCCCACAGGGATTGTGGATAACGGATGTGCCTGCAAGGATGAGAGAACCACCGTGGTTTCCAAGGCTTTTGCAGAAAAGCTGTTTCTGAGATGCCTACTGCTATTTCCTTTAGTAAAAGTAATTTGTTATTCTTATTTTTAAATAAAAATGAGTAAAAACATCATCTCGAACCAGAATATGTTCATGCCTGGACCTCCCATAAAAGCAGCCTGAATTATAGAGAGCAACAGTGCAGCCTGCTGTCCCTTTAATCATTTCCAAGGTCCTCAAAACCCTCCAGAATTCTGCACACTCGGTCATTAGACATGGTCTCTGTCATGGGGCCAGGTTTCTGAGAGAGATCTCTGGCCCTGCTTCTTGCTCATTGTTCAGCTATTTCATTGTCTAGGAGAAGGTCTACTATAAAGTCTCTCGTGTCACTGTAGTACAAATCAATGCTTCTCAAGTTTTCCATCCCAAAATCTATGGGACCTTCAGAGGTCAAACTTCATCTTTTCGGAAGGAAAAGAGCAGAACGCAAGTAATAACTTTACTGTTGTTCTCACAGGGATATATAACACCTTTGTTTTCAAGGCTTATTGTGCAGTGTTACCATTTTTCTCATAGGCTTTGCAATGTCCCAGGGAGACAAAGGCACGTATAATTATGCCTGTATAATGGATGAGAAAAGTGGAACATAGAATATTTCATTTAAAAATCCCTGGTCAGCAATAAAAGTGAGAATCAAGGCCATATTTAGTCATTCCCAGAGCCCAAGAGTTATTCACTCAGTAATAAAACAAGTTTGAGATCCCTAGAAGCCAAGCACTGCACTAGGTGTGGGGGCAAAAAATGACTTTGATTCATCCCAGCGAACGGTTCAAGCTTGAAAACTGATATGAAAAAGCATAGCATGGTGTGTGCTACAGTGTCAAAACGTGCGTTAATTATTAGTTATTACTTCCATGGGGAAATTAGTAGAGGACCTACACTATGATAGATACACTGTTGGGTGTGGGCCATAGAGTAGAGCAAATGAAAATATACTCGTCTTCCTGGACCTTGCAGTCTGGTGAAAAAGACATGTTAAAACACACATATTTATCATTACCATTCTCATACAACCCTGAACAGGAGCAGCACAGGATGCTGTGGGCAGGTTCATAGATGGTCCCAGAGCTGGGGGAACTCAGGAGAGAGTTGTTGTTGCTGCTGATTGAAACACAGTAGTGATGTTAATATTCCTTTTTTCTACCTTCTCAATATCAGTTTATGAAAGAGACCAAGAAGGAACAGGAGGATGAACTGGTGTTAAGAATCCAAGGGCCTGGGTACCAGTCACCTCTGGGTTGTCTTGGGCACAGCTTTAGGGATAGGCCGTGAGGTTTCTGGGGTCTTCTCCAGCATTAAAGCCCATTTGCTCTCTGAAAGTCCATTTCTTGAACATGCAAGCATTTGAAAGGGATCGTGTGAATACATTTGAGTCATCTTTAAGGTTATATCCCATATTGTCCCTACTAAACCCAAAAGAGTGGGGTGATGATGATGGCCTGAAGCCTATACAGATGAGCTATCCAGCCCAAAGGGCGTCTACTGTCTACAGAAGGGTGTGGACACAAAGTGGCCATGTACAACTCTGAGTGCCTAGTGACATAGATAATTTTGCAAATAGAGTATTTCTGCCATTATTTGTGATGTCATAAGAGGGAATGACTTCTGGTCTGACCAACAGTCTGAATGTGGATGTCTGAAAAGTGAGTACACTGTGAGGAGAACTCACTTACTAGCTCGCTGTCCCTCATGCTAGAGGAACTCTCATCCCTCCCCGAGGGCACTGCCCTGCTGCAGACACCCTATTCACGCCAAATATTTGGAAGGCCAGACCACCCATAGCTACTTGTTAACCAACACATCATTAAACTAGCAGACCCTTAATGGTAATGCAGATATTGCTAAGAAACATCTTGGAAAGGAGGTCACTCAAAAGACCACAAACTATGGAATGACATGGTCACACTTCCAAATCGTGCTTAGTTCTTCCCAATCCAGAACTATGATGAGTAACAAATTGTCTGGATTTGAACAATGATTCAAAGTGTTCGAGTTTGTCTTTATCCTGGCGTATGTATGAAATCAGACTTCACTGTTTCTATTGTTCTTACGGTGTTTAACACATGTTTTCTGTGTTGATCTTTAACTAAGCTACTTCCAGAAACAACGGTTCAGTCTACTCAGTGGGCATGACCCAGGTCATTCCCAAACTTCAGCACAGACAGAATCAGCCAGTCACCCCTGGGTTTTAAAGAGACATGGCTGTGGAGGCTTAACCCTAGAGTTTGGGTTTCTGTAGTCCTGGCATGGATTCTTGCTTCCCAGTGATGCTGATACTAGTGATCTGGGGACCACATATTGAGAAGCATTGATCTAGACCACCTCCTACTTGAGGTGGACTAGGTAACCAGTCAGGCCCAGTGGGACCTGTCCACTCTGCTAGCTGCCATGTGACCACCTCCATCAGACCCAATGGGAAACCCGTCATAGGTGTGGAAGAGCATCACAGCATTAAAAGACGTTCTTTTTTCTTGTATTCAAATTTCAAATATCAAAGCAAAATAAAGTAAAGGTCTTGGGTTTATGTCGTTTACACTGATAGAGGAGAAGTGAAATTAATACTCGCTTGTGGGCACAGGCACCTCCCTTAACCAAACAAACTGGTATCTTCGACTTTAGCTTGACGTGTTACTGTGTAAGTCACTAATAAATATCGCAGATTCATAATTTCTTTGAGTCTCTTCTGAAATTTTAAATAAAAAAAAAACCACTCACACTGCCTGACCTGAATGGCTTTAATAAATCAACTCCACACCCTGTTAAAAAATGTGTGGCCTCAGGAGCTCAGGGATCGCATTGCAGGATAATGAAGTCATGTTAACAACATAACCAACTCCACCTTCTCAGCTTCCGCCTCGGCTTACAGGTGGCTTTGCCAGAAGAATGGGAACCGGTTCCCAGGAAATATTCCAAACAAGTCAGGATCTTGGAAAAATAGCTGGCATAACCAACAATTCCAGCTCGGGTCCCTCGGAGAGAGGCATATCCTTGCACGAAAGGAAAACACACATTGTTTCTTTTAAGTGTTTTTATACTTTGAAAATATTCAGTAAAAGTTTCAAGTAACTGTATTTCAATTAATGATGATTATTGTACTTAATATTTGAATTAGTTAGTCGCCTTTATAGGTTCTCAGGAACACGATCCATGAGAACAAAGTGAATATTGAACATCCACACATGTGACATGTCATTTTCTACAGATTCTTTTATAGATTCTGATTTTGAAGATGTCATTTATATACTCATCGTCTCTGTGTTCCAGGTTCTATTTTTTACAAATTATGGAAAGCCCATCCCAGTCAAAGTTTTCTTACTTGTTTCTTTGCTTTTATTTTCCAGAAAATTAAACTGAGGAAGGCAACTCCCTAGAAAGTACTTTCCACTTTTCATTTTCTGAGAAACTTTCCATTTTATTATCAACCATCAGATGGAATAGCTTCATATCCGCAAAACAACTATAGAAAGAAAAGAACGGGTCCACTCTTGGAAGACTCTATGGTATTAACAGAGGACAGAGGGAGTGCAGAGCCTCTGGACCGTGGTTTTGTTTCCATCACCTTTGACTAGAGGGTAGCATTCGGGATGGATGGGACAGAGGTGTTGGCAAAGAAATTCTGCATCCTTCAGAGGTGGGGAAGTTATTCCAGAGAGTTCTAAGACTTCAGCCGCACAAAAGTCACGATTCAGATCCTGGGAGTGTGTGTCAATAGGATGGAGGAGATATTTTTTCACGAGAAAATACGGAGTTGTGGGAGAGGAGTCAGGGGAGTGGAGGAGGCAAATATTTTTCCAAATTCGAAGCTGGAAAAAGAATGAATTCCAGAAACAATGGGCGACCACTTCCACATGACCACTGACAACAATGAAGAAGTAATTATTACTCGTCCAGTGAGCACGGGAAAGGAGGAGGGGCCCCAAGATCCGGTCCAATGAGTTTCACAAAAGCAGCATGTTTTCTCTTTGTGCTTAGTCAATTCACTTGGCTGGGCTCTGGTTGCAGAAAGATGGATGAAGAGCCATCCTTGAACTTAAGAGCTCATTCCATCCTTGCATCAGACAACATTTTGGATTTGGGGCTTTGTATTTTGGCCAGTCCAGTAGCTGTCCTTTTGATATTCTTATACAGTTGATGAAGCCACAGCTCACCAGGCCAGAATGCCTTAACGTTCTACTCAAAGAGGGCCTCTAATTAATTGGTGTCAGTCAGAGGAGAAAACCCCAAAACACAGACTACTGTGTCCTGTTCTCGATCACGTGTTAACTCCTAAGGCCCCAGAAAACATGCACGTGATCCTGAAGGCTCAAGGAAGCGGTTGTAGATACAACAGATGACAGAACTGAGCTGCAGGATTATTCAGAACGAAGGACTGGGACGAGAAAGAGTGGCAATGGGCAATGTAAAGTTAGGAGTTTCTATGAATTTATGGGTAGTTGTTCCCAAGATGGCCAGCAATCAGAGTTCCATACTTTCTTTCTATATTAAAGCTCGCAAAGCCTGAGTGTGAATTTATGCGAGTGAGAGTGTGTTGATTTGAGGGGTGGTGGGAACCGCGTCTGGCCAGGCCGGTCTGGCGGCCTCCATTCAGAACTGGATGGCTTTTGTCCCCTGCACACCCACAGAGCACACGCACCGCGGAGGACCTGAGAACTTACATGGTTTGTGAGGCCAGTGCCTGATGAACAGCCCTTGCTGGAGGTCCCACAGCAGCCAGGACCTGAGTATGAGTGGAGCGGTGGGGGGATGGTACTCACTGTACCGCTAGCCAGGATAGGCATTTCAACAGGATTCAGATCATGGCTTTGCTCTAAGGAATGCACACCCACAGAACACCTCCATGAGGTGGGGGAGACCCTTGTCCCAAAATGTATTCAGGTCAAGGCTGGAAATGATGTAGACTGCATCCTGCATGGGGGCAGGGGAGCAGGACCGCACCAGCTGATGGGAGGCCCTTCTAGATCTAGGATTCCATCCTTCTGTGGTCCAGCTGGCCAGGTGCTCAAGGCTTTCTCCAGCATGGGTGCACACATGCAGTCAGGCACACACACACACACACACACACACAGTACTCAGAAAGAGCTCAAACTGGAGAAAGTGAGAGATGCCCAAGTCCAGTCCCCAGCCTATGACTGTGAGCTCTTTACCCAAAGTCTAACACTTTCCAGAGACCACCTGGCAACACAGCATCTTCTCTGTGGTGTTTTCCACTCACATTTACTGTCGCTGCCACAAGACCTAGTTGGGTATGAGGCGCTCGCTGTCAGGTTTCAATTAGACTTTGGTTTCATGATGGCTTCCCCCTGTTTGCTTCTATTTGTTTCCTATAACAGCACTTGGGGATGCTGAAGTAATGCTTGTCCCATGTCCAGTTTCTGAATTAGGAGAGTATGGGTCTGAGAACCTGAAGAAAATGTCTGTGGACATTTCAATTAATGAAGGAACTGTATATTGCAATGGATGATATTTTTTTTTAGTTGCTTCCACAAGAATGGGACAGCATGTTTATTTGTGAATAAAACAAAAAATATCATAGAAGGGAAATGTAGTAGATGAAATCTTGAAGGCTAATGGAAGGAGACACTGAACTCATTGTCTTTCTGTCTCCCTTTATAAAGTGAAATGAACAGTCATGAAATGTTTTGAAAAGTATGAAGTAGTAATGATAACTCTCTTATTAAACATGGTATAATTTGGTAATGCTAGTCTCAGTGGTGCAGGTGGCAGTCCATATATCCCATGAGTCTTGTTCTTTAAGCCTCAGAGAAGAAGCTTCCCAAGGACGTGAACAGCAACACAGTTCCTTCAGATAGAGCACGTCAAGATGGTGGCCTCATCTACAGTCCTGGGGCCACAGGGGTGAACCAGAAGCGTAAGGAACGCTTGATATGTATTCTCGAGGGTGGGCTGTAAACACTTGGGCCCCTGTTTCTAGAGCTAAGGTTGAAGGGAGACTGGGGCCTTCTGTCCAGGGTAGGGGGACACGCTGTGGTCCATTCAACAGCATGTTCACTATTTGCTATGAAAACCACACGCTATTAAAATATCAAAAAACATGCTGAAGAAAGTTCCAATTAGTGGATATTTTTACTCAATAACAATTTTTATTATTGGCACTGGGGGAGCATAACTAAGTCCCAGACCAACTGCAATTGTGCCGAGTGGTCGACCGCCAAGGACATTTATGAAGATGCAAACATTTAACCCCCAATATTAGAAATGTGCTCTTTATGCAAACCTCTTTTGAACTAAGTTGGAAAACAATAGGAAAAAAGAGAGTTGAGCATGTTGTAACAGACCCATTTATGCAGATGATATGGAATGGAGATAAAGCCAGGGTTGCTGAGAGTCTGAACGTAGAAATAAGACATCTTAGAAAGCAAATAATTGCTCCTGCCCATGTGGTATCAGCGTGATTTAGAAGGAGAGCCTACTTCTTGCAGTGCAAAGCGGAAGTTATTAAACACTTGCTTGGCTTCATCAATCTCGAGGATTTTATGTGCAGTTTTTTTGTGTGTTTGCTTTGTTTTGTTTTTCCCTGCACTTTTGCCTAATTCCAAACGGGCGATCAGGTCAGGAATGGCAGTGGTAAGCAATGAAAAAGGCGAGGTTCTTTAGGATGTAGGTGTTGGAGTAATCCCATATCAGTCAGCCCCAGAGCATAGGAAATGGAATTGAGATGCATTTCCCTTAGAGAAGGCAACCATTTGGAAGTAGATGTCTATACTGGGTGGGGTCACAGGGGGGTCTGCACCCTCGGTCTCTTGGATGCTCCAGGACCTGGACTAGTGCCACTCTTTTTGCTGCTGTTCGTCATTGATGGCTTTCACCTCTCTTAGCTTCTGCTTCTGCTGTGCCTTCCCCCAAGGGCATCTTTCCCACTGCCTGGAGGAAGACGCCTTCACTTCAGGTCCTAATTCAAATGTCACTTCTTCTGTGATGTTTTCTTCGACTCTACTGTCCAAATGCAAGCAGAAGCAGTTGCTCTGGGTACTGAGTGACAAGCTGTGTGTGGCCCCATCCTCTGGCTGGTGTTAGAGGGGTGCTTTGTATCATTTCATGAGATGTGTGGAAGCTGGACTCTTATCTGCTGACCTTTGCAGCTTTAGAATTAAGATCTGGGTCTGGTGCATAATGATTTTTCAGATAGTTTTTGTGGCTGTGTGAGCACTTTGCAATTCTATCGTGTGTCCACTGTCCACCCAGTAGAATGGGTGACAGGGGCCTCCCACATTCACCTCCTGTTCCTGGAGATGGTGACCTGGGCTGATGTCCTGCTACTATTTCCCGGCGGCCATGGTGGACAGACATGGGCACATGGCCCTATGCCGCTCCCCATCCTAGACACCGCAGGTGACCCACCACTGATAGGGGTGAGGCATTGCCCCCTGGAGGTCTAGTGGGGCGTGAACAAGGGTATTCAATCACAGGGTCAAATGTTCAGTGAAGCAACTCAAGGCAGAATTAAATGCATGGTTTCTGAGAACTTGCATGGTTTGTGACCATGGAACAACCACTGTACTAGGATGTCCTGTTCTCCACAATGTCCAATGGCCACTGCTCCCCGGGGCTGGGACGCATCAGGGCTAAGGCTGCCAAGAAGCCACCTGAGCAGCTGTGTTCCAGGAGGGATGGCTGGGAGTTAGGTGTCACGTGCATGGACTTGCCGCTCATGTCATCGTACACGTGTAGCAACAGGTGGAGTCGGAGGTGGAGATGCACCTGTATGTACCCGTGTGGGGTTAAGTACAGGTGTAGGTAAGAAGCTCAGCTGAAACGTCCTCAGAGATTGAAATCCCTGCCCCATTCACAGCTCCCCTAAGTAGAGCGTCCACAGGCATGCACCTTGGCTGCACCCATCAGCTGAATTCCAGTGGCATCACCCACAAATCAGGAGCTCTCTGGGGGACTTTGGATGACCAAGAAACTGTCATTAATGTGTCAGAAGGGAAACATTTTCCCAGGCAAATGATCTAAACCCCATACATACACATAATTCCTCTCATTAGCATACAAGCTGTACTTCAAAAGGTGTTATAAGTGTTTCCAACTAACTCTTAAAGTAAGCATTTACTAGGAGGGGTTGAAATTAAGTATCAGCTTTTTGTCACATTTCTGCCTACCGGGCTATTTTCCCAGGATCACCTGACTTCCTCCCCAGGTGTCTTCTGGTGGTGCTTATTGTTATTTGTCAACAATTGATGGGATCTACGGGTCAAACACTCTTACTCTAGTAGTTTAATATGATAGTTGAAATACTCTTGGAGTCATGAATTTTGGATGATTTCTAAGATAAGAGGCTAAAGGAGACGTTATTTCTCTTTGGACCATAACTTTTTTTTTTTTTTAAAGAATTATTCATTTATGAGGAAGAGCGCACGCACGAGAGAGCACAAGCAGGAGGAGCAGAGGGAGAGAGAGAAGGACTCTGAAGCAGATTATAAACTGAGTTCAGAGCCTGATTCAGGGCTCAATCCTATGACCACAAGATCATGACCTGAGCTGAAAACAAGAGTTGGATGCTTAAGGAACTGAGCCATCCAGGAGCCTCTCTGTTATTTTTATGAATTTTCTCTCTGTTATGAATTTTTAGTAACTTAAAGTGTTCTTTGAAAAAATATTGGCCATCCTTCCTGGGAAATGGGAGGATGAGGTAAAAAAGCCTGTATTTAATTCTGAGGCAGACATTGACATTTTCAAGGATAAGCATTATCCTGATCAAGCATTATACAATTAGAAGAAAATTGTATGAATTTTCTTTTGCTGCATAACAAATGACCAGAAATTCAGCAGCTTCAAAACCTACTATTTATCAGCTCATAATTTTTCAGGTTGGAAGTCAACAGTGCGTGGCTGGATTCTCTACTCATGGTCCTACTAGGCTAAAGTCAGAGGTCAGCTGTACCGGGTGCCTTTCTGGAATCTCTGGGGAAGAATTCACTTCTAAACTTATTTAGATTGTTGGAGAATTTGGCTCAGTGTGGCTGTAGGAGGGAGGTTTCTATTTCCTTATTGGGGGCTAGTTGGGACCCCTCCTCAGCTTCTTGAAACTATCCACATTCCTTGCCATGTGACCCCCCCATCTTCAGAGCCAAAAAGGGAAGACTTCTCTTTCATCAAATGCCTCTCATTCCTTGAAATCTCTTCTGCCAGGAAGAGAAGGTTCACCTGATTATGCCTAACCCCTAGAATCAAGTGACTTACTTATTTGTGGAACATAAGGAATAACATGGAGGACATGGGGAGATGGAGAGGAGAAGGGAGTTGAGGGAAATTGGGGGGGGAGATGAACCATGAGAGACTATGGACTCTGAAAAACAACCTGAGGGTTTTGAAGGGGCGGGGGGTGGGAGGTTGGGGGAGCCAGGTGGTGGGTACTGTGGAGGGCACGCATTGCATGGAGCACTGGGTGTGGTGTAAAACTATGAACTCTGTTACGCTGAAAAGAAATTAAAAAAAAAAAAAAGAAATCTCTTCTGCCAGGAAGAGAAGGTTCACCTGATTATGCCTAACCCCTAGAATCAAGTGACTTGGGACCTGTATTACATATTAAAAAGTCCCTTCCCAGCAGTAGTCAGATTAATGTTTTATTGCATAAATGGGTGAAGCTGTCCAGACACCAGGGAGTGGAACGCTGGGGCCATCTCAGTTTTGGTAACCACAAAGAAGAAAACATGAGCACTGAATTGAGACACACCCAAATCCTTTCCTTCAGCACACATCTACTGACTGTATTCCACATCTGACCACACGCTGTCCATGAGGCAGAGTTCTTGTGACCTTCATTCACAATATTGCAGGAGCAAAGGACATGTAAGGAAGTCACGGTTGAATGGTATGATATGGCTATCCTTGACTTAAGTATATGCTTATTAAGTGTTCAATACCAGCTTAGCAGAAAGAGAAATAGTATGAAACACATTTAAAAAGTTAAACTGTGGGGGCCTTGGTGGCTCATTTAGTTAAGTGTCCAACTCTTTTATTTCTTTCATCATGCTAACTTAGTCACCATACAGTGCATCGTTAGTTTTTGATGTGGTGTTCCATAATTCATTATTTGTGTATAAGCGTCTGACTCTTGATCTCAGTCCAGGTCTTAATCTCAGGCTTATGAGTTTGAGCCCCACACTGGGGTCCATGCTGGACGTGGAGTCTACTTAAAAAAAAAAAAAAAGTTAAACCAAAAGTATTTGATGATTAATAAGAAAAACAGTGGGGGGATCTGTGGTTTCTGGCAATTGATGGGGAGCCAACATCTAGGAACTGAGCCAGGGACTAGGGAGGCTGTTACAGAATAAGGGATAGATTGGGGGGAAAATAATGAAGCCCAACCTGATAGCCTGAAGTACCAAGAAGACATTCAGGAGGATTTTCTGAGGGGAATCCTAGCCTCCAAGAGATATATGGGCTGTCTGCTGCTGGTGCCGTTGCTCTGAGGGGAAGGTGGGACCATGGACAGAGTTAAGCCAATTACCTGAGGGGAGTATGTAGAAAAATAGCAACACTCAAGGATGAGGTTTCAGACAACACTAGCATTTTTCTCGAGACTCGAATATTCACGGATGTTTGTTTTATCCTCCAACTAGAAGTTTCCTTTAGCTCATGTTAGCACGGTATTGCTTTTTCATTTTCCAGCTTCCCTCAGGTAGTCAATGTAGCAAGTGGCCTTCGGTAGCCACTCAGGGGCTGTTTGTTGATGAGTTAATGATAGACTTGTAAACCAGAGTCCCCCAGATGGTTCCTTATGCCTGACAACTGTGCCAAATCCTTAGGCCAGATGAGATAATGTATTATAAACTCACAAGTGCTCTAATAACACACATCATTACACATAGCAGAGGCAAATGTAAAAAGCCCAGACAAAATGGTAAAGGGAGGGAAGCTCTGAGTTCCTGAGGGCTTTACTAGTTAAGGCACCAGTTTAAAATCAATGTACGCATTGGGAGCGTGTGCCAGCCTAGTGGTGGTGGTGGGCGGGTGCTGTAGACCTGGGTGGAGAAAGTCAGGAAGAATCATTGCCCCATAAAGAAGAGATCTTTGGATAGACTTCCATTTTCTCTCTCAGAAAACCAGCAGGAGTGCTCCTGCTCCAGAGCCTCATGTTTGAACAGGAATTTTCAAACAAAATAGACTACTCATGAGATCCTAGAATTATTTGGTCTATAAGGAATCTTCTAGTATTGTCAGTAACCCAAATTCAAATTTAAAAGAAATTCTCAGAGTCTTTCTCTGAGTCTCCCAGGCTTGCAGCTTGTGCCCTGTGAACTGTATGCTTTTCTCATGCAAGTCACAGCCTCTGTATCCAGTTCCATGAAAAGAAATGTGGGAGCTAGTACCCCCTGAGAATGGCTTTCTGACTGGGTCCTCGCTTTTCCTCGTACCTGCCAACTCTCCAGTTTCCCGTTTCCTGGGGCTTTCATCTTGTACCTTTCGTGTCTGACCACAAGACTTCTCCAGCTCTGTGCCGGTTCTCAGAGTCACAATCTCACAGAACAGGTTATCCATTGGCTAAAGAGTTAATAGGGTCCTTGCCTATGTGTCTCCTTTGGTTTCATTTTTAATTGCATCCTGATCTTATGGATTGCTCAAGTCCTTCTAAATACTTTAAGCTTCAAGCTGGGGACATCCTTGAATCTGAAGATAGGGTTCAAGTGGTCTCAGTTGAGAAAAGAGGGGACATTGGAGACAGGAGCTAACCATGTTGGACGAGGTATGAATTGTGTTTGCTGTCTACTAGATTAAAATTTGAGGGAGTATTTAGGATGGTCTACACACTCGTGAAATAATTTAGTGTGGCAATTGCTGTGTAGACTTTTGTTAAGTATCTACATTAATTCATGTTGTATGTTCTTATGACGATTCTGATTTAAAGGGGTAACTCAAGCACCTAGCTCCTTCCCAGTAGAGAATACAAACTGTCTGCAAAGAGATATGGCTTTTTAGATCTATCTATTCTGTTCAGAAGACAAGGAAAACTCTCCCTTTTATTTCATTGTTGGACCTGTCACCAACTATTGAGTCTTCCATTCCAATTTCCTCTTTCTCTCTCTTGCTTTTGCCATCACCAGAAGTGAGGTACTCACTACTTTGTGTCTGGCTGTCACTGAAATTAGGACAGCTCCAACCCACAGGGAAGAAGACTTAATAATAGAGCAAAATAACGGCAAGGGAAGGTCATAAGACCTAATTTAAGTCATAAGACCTAATTTATCCCCTGTCTCCTCCCTCCTTCCCTCCCTCGTGGACACATACTGAGCATATATCATTATGTTCCATTGATCGATCTCAGAGATAAACAGCAAAGTCCTTATGCTTAAAGGTGGTGATGATAAAACACTGTCACAAATGTCATGGCTGAAAAGAGGAGGACTGCCCACTTGGCATGGGTATGGGACTCTAGGTAAGGCTTCCTGAAAGTGGATTCACCCTTGAAGCTGAGAGTTAGGAGATGGGCAGCTGGGGAGCAACAAAGGTGCAGGGTTTTGCTCCAAGTCCTGGAAGAGGCAGAAGCACAGGAGATGTCAGAAAAGGATACGGAACCCTTGAGAGAGCACACACCTTTCAGGATATGTTGAGAACTGGATTCAAGAGAAAGAGCTAGAATGAGAGTTAGAGGGAGTGTTGGGGCTGAGATGCTAACAGAACCTGCAGGCCACGGTAACTGTAGATTTCGTCCAAAGCCTGCAGACTAATGACTGCAGGATGGAAGGCCAGGCGAAGCATGAATGGACTACTCCTTTCTGGTTTGTTCAACCCTCTAAAACGTAGGTTTCTAAAGGGTGGGGGCGCCTGGCTTTGCTCCTAGAATCAAGGGGAATGCCTCATGTATAATGGACACATGATACATATGAATGGATCTGCATTTTTTTCAAGCCTTAAGTGAGAAGAATTACTATGGACAAGGTGTTCTGTGGATTCTGGAAGATGGTGCTAGTAATCAGATGTGTGGAGCCATATAAACACACTTACACAATCATGCAAACCCCAACTTCCTTGCTAAGATACAGAGTTCAGTAGAAGGATATGTAACATTTAAGCAGTTTCTTTTAGTCAATAATCACATCTCTCTGAGACCATTTTGGAGAGCTTGTGGGATGGATGCCCATCACCAGGGCACCTACTATTGAGGTAGAAGGTTGTCTGACTCCATAGAGAAAAAAGGCAAGGAACATGGAAAACAGATGGTGAGTGTGCAGGCTGGCCCAGCACAGTCAGCTCTGTGTCCCCTCATGCTGTGTCATGTGAAATGGAAAAAAGAAGAAGCAGAGTTGAGCTCTCTTGCCGCCCCAGATATTATTATCCCAGTCCATTGCGATGGTCCCTGAGGATGGCTTTCTAGTTCTCACCCCCACTCCCATGTGTCTGGTCCAACCAACCTGCACTCTATCAGACTAATGCTCCCCAAACACCCATTTCATCATGACATTGCCTGGGTCAAACAGTTACAACCTAGACAGCATTCATCTAACAAGTATGTATGATTTGGCAGCCTGGGCTGCTGGGCCACAGCAGAGCAGATCTGAATAAGCCATGTGTACCGTCCGTGCAGTGCTCAGACCCTGAAGAATGCTGACCGCAGGGGAGCACCTGGGTTAGGATCTCAGCCTCCCGCGCTGGGCAGGACGGGCTACCATGAGGAGTGAAGTATGAACTGGATGTTGGTCCAACATGCGGCCCAGCCGTCTCATCTGTCAACTGGACAATCTGATTGCCTCCCACAGGGTAGTGGAGAAATTGCACATGAGAAAGCGTGCCAGGAATGAACTGTCCTAGAGTTCCGTAGACATCAAGACATCCAGAAGATTCAGTGTGATAACTGTGAAACTTTTTGCCTGGGATCTGGAATAGCTGCATTCCCACCTTTGGGAGCTATTTGCAAGTACCTGCCTACTTCCTTTCAAATTTCAGCCAAGAGAAGGGAGCTGTGCGTCTACTGAAAGTGAGATACAAGGTCTCAAGATGGTCAATGAGTTAGCTGTTTCTCTGTCCCATAATAGCAAGACGTCCTCCCCCAAGTGTTGGCTCTACGTACTGCTCAGAGACTAGATGGACTGCAGTCTCCATGGTGCAGGGCGTGGTGCAGAGAGCCATATAAATAAAGAAAGCCGGACCCATGTTTGTTATCAGGGCTGAGTATTTCAGTGCAGTTCTGTTAACCCTTACATCATTCTGTGCGGTTTACCATACTGAATTCTTGCATGAGGGAGTTGAGGCGACCAGCTCCTAGTCACTCTATAGGCAAATGTTCACTTCCTTATACCAAATCCCAGACTCTCTCCCTTGTGCTGTCCTGACTCTAGGGGAGCATAAGACCATGTTTTTGGACAGGCTTCTTGGTCACCGTACAGGTCTGTTCTTTCCAAACTGGCAAGGTGCTTTGCAGAACTTGAGTGATGGGACACTCTCCTCTTGCCGGCGGTGGCAGGGGGGGGAGGTGCATGGTTTGCCCATCCTGCCGAGCCCTGGCAAGCAGGGAAACAGGTACTGCTTACAAAGTCATTTGAACCAGACCCAGTCTGCTGGTTACCAAGTGTCTGGAAGCGATTTCCCAGTTTGTAAGTAGCCAGGATTTGCTGCTAATATAGTCAGAGTCAGCATTACACTCACTGCTCATAAATGACTTGTTTAGAAGGAGGCAAGACATGTTGTGACTTGGCGGCCTTCTATTCTTTGGAGATAAGGTAAAAGTTCCTAGTAACGAATCATGAAAACAAACACATCGCAATTATTTAACATATGTTACAAGTAAATAATTGGAGAATGCACATTTGCTTTCTCTTCCCTGCCTTTTATTATTTCCTTTGAACTAACACGTTCTCCCAGCTGCCAAACACATGTTTCTCGGGCAGAAGAGTCTCAGGGAGGAGCAGAGCTGGGTTCCCCACCGTGCCTTGCCCGGCGCCATGGTGCCCAGCAGATGAGATCACGCCCTCTCTCTGCCCACAGGTGTCAAAGGTCCTCGAGTGTGCCAGCAACAGATCCAGTTCAAGAACACCGGGCTTCTTATTTACCTCTGCATGGAGGTGAGAGGTGCATTTCCTGGACGGGCCCCAGTGTAACCAGCCAGTGGCAGAGTCCCTGATCTCCTGAGAGTCAGCACCCCACCATGCTGGACCAGGTTGCCCTGGCGGGAGTCGGGGGAGGTGTGTGTGCTCTAGAATGGGGCGGTGGACAGTGACTATGGCCCCATCTCATTGCTCTGCTGGAAAGTCACCCAGCCTTTCTGTGTCTCAGCTGCCCCGTGGAATTGACCTCTTGGGGTATTGGAAGGGATTAGCAGAGTTAATTACCTAAACCCTGAGAGCCAAGCCTGAGCCATGGTAAGCGCTGGAGAGATGCTTGCTGTGATGATGGTGGTGATGGCTGATAGTGGCCATCGTGGTGATTAGGTTGGGCAGAAACTGTTAGCAAATGGAGCAATTAGAGGTTCAGGGATCACAGCTCCACCAGAACAAACACAAAGGGATAGAGATGGATTTCAAGTCACTTTTATTATTTATTTACTCTTTTTACTTTTATTTAATACTTCCTTTAACAAATAAATGGATTGCATGTGTCTCAAGAGTTGGGGTAAACCTTGCAAGTAGTATAAAATGTCATCTTTTCACTTGTTACCTCATTTTGGAAGGAAAATGTTTTATTAATTAAACTTAGCTTGGTTAAAAATGACATGCTATGATTCAGTTCATACAAAAATAAAACATTTATTTTACAACAATCAAACCCAAATTTTCCATGAGCCTCTTTTACTTAGGAGATTAACTATTTAAGGTAACATTGTTTTCTGTCCTGTCCGGAGGTCTCTTCTTGTAACAGTAGAGTACTTTGATTACACTGAATCCACCAATATAATACCTGATTATTAACTAAAGTTCAGGTTCAGATTGCCTTATTTTTGCCCCATGTCCTTCCTCTAGTCAGGGTCTCATCCTAGATACCATATTATATTTAATAGGCATGTCTCCTTAAGCCCCTCTTGGCTGTGATAATTACTCCCTCTTTCCTTGTTTTTGATGACCTTAACAGTTTTGAGGAGTTCTGGTCAAGTATTTTGTAGAATGTGCATTTAATGGGATTTGTCTGATTTTTTGCATGATTAGGTTGAAATTACGGGATCTGGGGAGGAAGGTTCTTGAGACAAGGCTCCATTTTCATTTAATCATATCTGGGGTACATCCTATCAACATGATTTCTCATTGTTGATGCTGAACTTAATTTCCTGGCTGAGGGAATGCTTGTCAGCTTCTCCACAGGAAAATCACTCTTTCCCTTCCTTTCCCTACTGCACTCCTTGGAAGGAAGTCACTATGTGAAGCACACACTACGTAGCGGGGTATGTATTTTAGGAGTCGAGTATTGTCTGTCTGGGCTGCGATGAAAAATATTATAGCCTGAGCTGCCTGTGCAGAGTAGGAATTTATTTGTCAGGGTTATGGACACTGGGAAGCCCCGGATCAAGCTGCAGGCAGATTTGTTTGGTGGGAGCCCCTCCCTGGTTCAGAGATGGCCGTCTTCTCGCTGTGCCCTCACATGGTAGATGGGACATGGGAACTCTCTGGGGTCTCTTTTATTAGGGCATTAATCCAATTAATGAGGGTTCTAATGTTAGGACCTAATCACCTCTCAAAGTCCCCACCTCCACAAACACCAGCACACTGGAGATTAGGTTACAACACATGAATGGGAGGGGATACAAAATGACTCCGTCTATGGCAAATGTCTCCATAAATGACTTGGAGTTCTTTTGCATGGGAGGTTTGTCTGTTCTTCCCCGTGTGCTATTTAATAATCCATGTATGTCAGGGTGAGCTCATGGGTATATACTGTGTACTTTGAACTATAATTCAATCCTACGTTACTTATTTTACTCCTTCGGTCTTTAGCTATGGCCACAGGGAACTCTTCTAGTTGACTCCCTCGTCCCTTGGACACACCCCATTATCGCTCTTTTACTTTGCTTGTTTTTGAGAAATTCCTTACCTTCTGGTCCTACAAGATGCTCAAAGCTCATTTTTTTTTATATGCAGTCAGTCATGGAATCAACCCTTTATCTGAGGATCCCCGGCTTCCTTATCAGAAAGTGGACTTGGAAGCGGAGGTCTGGGAGCCGGATGTGTCCCTTGCTACTCGGCGTCGACGCTCCTCTTGTGTGCGCTGTCACCCCTGCATGTGTAAATAGCTGCACATGTTCCCAGATGACACCATCTGTTTCTATCTTTTGTTAATTATGAGTTCATATGGAAATTATAGACTCTATCCCATCATTTCACGGGTCACTCCGGTCTCCTCTCCTTGCTCAGTATCTCCCCACTCCGACAGTGAAGAAACGGACTCTCCCACCATCCATTCACCAAATTCCTCACTGGCCATATTCTTGTAGAGCCGGAGCATGATTGTTGACCTGTGCTCCCACCCAAATCAGCCTTCCCAACCGAAGTGCAATGCTATGCCCTGCTCACTTTGTCTTTATCTTATAGGTTCTCCTAATACCTAAAATTGCTTAGGTGGAACTCTTCCCCTCATCCCCTTTAGAAGGTTGTTTCATAAATTTGTTAGAGGGTTAGATTGCTTGGTCACCTTGTGGGTTCCGTCCTGGGACACCCTGACCTCCATCGTCAAAATGTACTGAGTTGTGTTGCCCGTGATTCTTTTGTATCAATCAATTTGCTGTATACACGTATACACTCTATTCTGTGTTTTCTGTGTCTCTAGTTCCCATCTGTTCTTTCCCTTACTACATTATCCTGTTGATTGTAGCTCTATGCTAAGATTTTAAATGAGATAGTCTGAGCTTTTCCACAACTTTCTTGTTTTCTGTATTGTCTTGGTCTTCTAGCCCATTTCCCCTTTCATGGAAATTTTTGTTTTTGATTACCAAATGGCTTGCTTGGATTTTGATTGGAATTGTGTTGAATCTATACTTGAAGTTGAAAGAAATGCATATGTTAATGCTACTAAGTGTTCCAATTTAGGACCACAGAATATCTCCCTGTTTCTTGGGATCCTTGATTTCTTTCATGAGAGTTTTCATTTTCCACATATAAAGCCTATACATATTTTATTATAGTTATGCTGGAGTGCTTTATTTTTTGGTGCTATTGTGGAAGATATGTATTTTTAAATTTTAAATTCCAATTGCTTTTTGTGATGATACAAGAAAGTGACTCAGGTTTTTTATATTAACCTTGTATCTTGCCATCTTGCTGTCTATATTCTGTTATCTGTTCCAGAAATTTTTTGTGTCACTTCTTTTAGATTTTCTAAAAATAAAATCAAGTGATCTGAAAACAAAGGCAGTTTTACACCTTCTCTTCCAATCCATACCTCTTTTATGTCCTTTTCTTATTTTTCTTCTTCTTCTTCTTCTTCTTCTTTTTTTTTTTTTTGCATTAGCTAGGACTTCCGGTGTGATGTTGAACAGCGTCTCAAGAGAAGACATCCTTGCCTCATTTGCAATCTGACAGGGAAAGCATCCAAATTCTCATTAAATATGATGTTGGCTGTAAGTTGTTTATAGAAATTGTTTATCAGATTAGGAAAACTCCATTTTATTTCAATTTTGCTGAGAGTTTTGTTGTTGTTGTTACTTATCATGAGTTGGTGTGGGGTTTTACCAAATGACTTGCTTTTTACAACTGATGAGATCTTAGGATTTTTTTCTTTAGTCTGCTGATACAGTGGATTTAATTGATCGATTTTAAAAAGTGTTGGACCAGGCTTGCACAATTCGAATAGATACCACTAGGTTACAAGTATAATTTTTTTATACATTGTTTGGATTTGATTTGCTAATATTTGTTGGGGATTGTTATGTCTACACTCAGGTGGCTCACGAGAGAGATTGTCTATAATTCCCTTTTTCCCAATGTCTTTCTTTGGTTTTGTTATTAGGGTGATGCTGGCCTCATAGGATGACTTACGGAGTGATTCATCTGCTTCTATTTTCCAGAAGTGACTGTAGAGAAGTAGTATCGTACATTCTTTAAGTATGTAATGGAATTTGTTTTTGAAACCATTTGGGTATTTTTTTTTCTTTTTTGAAGATTATTAACTCAACTTCTTTAATGACATAGTTTTATTCAAGTTCCATTCAGATTATCTAATTCTCTTTTTGAGTTTTGATAGTTTGCTTTTCAAGTTACTTTTTCAAAGTTGTCAACTTGGTGGGCATAGAGTTGTTTATAGTATGCTTTCATAATCCTTTTAATGTACATAGAATCAGTAGTAATGGCATCTTTGTCATTCTTGATATTAGTAGTTTAGTTCTTCATGTTTGTTTATTTTTTAGCTTGTCTGGAACTCATCGATTTTATTGCTCTTTTTTAAAAAAGTAAAGAATCAAACTTTGGTTTCGTTTATCTTTTCCTGTTGTTTTCTTAACTCCACTTTTCATTAATTTTTGCTCTTTTATTATTTATTTCTTCTGCTTACTTTAGACTTAATGTGATCTTCCTTGTCTAGGTAGAAGCTTATGTGGTTGAGTTTGTATCTTTTTAAATTCTCTAATATATACATTTGATGGGACAATTGTCTCACTAAGTGCTGATTTTGTTACATCGCCTAAATTTCAGTGAGCTCTGTTTTACTTTCATTTACATCAAAGCACTTTAAAATTTATTTTGGAACTCCATCTTTGACTCATGGGTTATCAAGAAGGGTGTTTTTAGTTCTCCAAATAAACAAGTTAGACAATTTTTTAGCTATCTTTCTGTTATTGCTTTCTAGTTTAACACCCTTGTTGTCTGAGAATGTACTTTGCATGATTTCTGATTTTTGAATGCGTTGAGCTGTGCTTTATGGTCAGAACTGTGATCTCTCTGACAGACGTCCCAGGAGGCTGTGAGGAGAATGTGTATTCGGCTGTGAGTGGTGGAGGAGGCTATCAGAGTCCGCAGATTAAGGTGTGGATGGCTCTGCTCAGCCCAGCTTTCACAACTACCAACAGAGGGCTGTGGAAGTCTCTGGCTACGGCATATACTTGCCCATCTCTCTTATAGTCATACCATCAGTCTCACACTCTGACATTAGCAGCAAGCCCATTTACGATGATGCTGATGTTGTCTTTGGGAAGGAGAGCATTCTGGGTACTGCGAGAAGGACCCTTGCAGATGTGACGAAGTGATATGTTTTAAAACAGGAAGATGATCTCAGATTATCCCTTCAGCCCAATTTAAATACATGAGCCCTAGGAAAAAGCAGAGACGTTTCTCTGGCTGGGGGCAGAGAGAGACATGGCAGAAGGGGCGGTTGGAGAGAGTCTGGGTGAGAGTAGGAACAGATGTACCCATGCTGGCACAGAGGATATACCCTGAGCAGGGACGTGGCTGCTAGAAGCTATGAACCACCCCAGACGCAGAGCCAACAAGGAGCATGAGCCGACCAGCTCCTGGGAGTGAGTTCCACCGACAATCTGCATGAGCTTGGTCAAGGAGTCTTCCCCAGGACCGCTGGAAAGGAACGCAGCCTGTCCGCACCATGATCTGGGGGACGGGAGACCTGGAGCAAGAAACAGCAGGAGTCCCACTGTGCCCAGGCTCCCGAACTACAAAGTAACGAGGCCTAAACTCATGTTGGTTTAAGCTCTCAGGTTTGGCAGAACTCGTCACGGCAGAGCAGGGGTCAAGTGCCCTGTGCGCGGGCTCTGGAGACCAGGGCGAGGAGCCGCCTGCAGAAGGACCTGGGCAAGGGCAGGCTCGTAGGGTGGGGCCGGAGGCATCGTAGCTCGGTCACCACCACACAGTGCTGCAGGCCAGTGGCTCAAGGGGCAGCTGTGTGTTTGTCGTGCTCTGCAGGCCGGAAGCGTGAGGCCAGGGGCCTGTCGGGCTCTGGTGAGGGCCTCTTCCCGGCCTGCAGGCTGTGTGCCCATGGGCCCTTCCTGGGTGACGCATGCAGAGGGACAGGGGGCTCTGGCATCCTTCTGGTCAGGAGAACACCCCATCGGGAGGGCCCATCTTCATGACCTCCTCTAGCCGCGCTCACGTGTTGGACACGTTCAGTCCGTAGGAAGGTGGTGCTGAGGACTCCAGAAGCCACACGGCTCACTTTTCCCCATGGCCTCAGCCCCGTGTCCCCAGGCCAGGCTCCATCTGGCCGCCCTGGACACTGCGCAGTCCTCACGGACCTCTGCCCACGCCCTGCGTTCTCGTGGTGCTGCTCACCTGCCTTGACCACGGCCCGATGACACCGCGCTACGGCTGCTTCACTAAGTACCAAATCCCCTTCCCTGGGCAAGCGTTCAAAGCAGAAGTCACTCCGTATCCCTGGTGACTATCCCTGCGTGTTCCCAGCAAATGGTAGAGCCACGTCACGTGTTCTGAAAGAACGGAGCAGTGCGTAGACTGCCTGGGGCCACTCTCGGCCTGACGCCGCTCTTGCTGCCGGGGCTGTTGGCTCCGGACCCATCCTCAAGACCCGGGGACTCCTTTCTCCCGACAAAACTGAATGTGTCCGCAGTGTGGTGGGTGCAAGACCTGTCACGTAGAACAAGATGACACAGAGCCCTCGTGTTAGTAGTAAGCATCACCTCCAATGACACAGAGCCCTCGTGTTAGTAGTAAGCATCACCTCCATCGAGCAGAAATCATTGCCCTCCGAGGTCAGCAGTGCACAGGGAGCCCCGGATAGGACAGTCCACCACGGAGGAAAATGGCAGGGCCGACATTGACCAGTCCGGGAGGGCGGCTCCGAGACCCAAGTGCAGAGTGGCTGTGGGGATGTGCCAAGCCATGAGGAAGGAGAGAGGCCAGTTTAGGCACAGCACTGGAGGACTCCTGCGGCCGGAGCAGGAAGGGAGGCTGGCGGGGGCAGGCCGAGGAGGCCAGCAGGCGTGCGGACCCAGACAGTGGGGTGGACCTGTGGGACTGTGGAAGTGCCCTGTGCGCAAGGACTCCAGCCTCCTCGCAGAGACCGAGCAGGAAAGTGTGAGCCCTCTCTGCACAGTGTCTTCCCCCAGCCCGGCCTGCGGGCTGCTGCTCCCCGTGGGACGGTGGGGGGGGGTCACAGTCTGGGTCTGAGCATCTAAGTGGGTTGTTAGGAATGAGGAGGGAGGGGACAGAGCTGCGGGAAGTGCCCTGGACTTAGTGGCGATCCCCTCGGTGTGAGCAGCATGCCGCCCGTGGAAGAGAGTGGAGGCCGCTGGTTCTCCTGTCTCCACACGCTCCCCGGACCCCTGGGGAGGAAGGATCTGATGGCAGGCCAGGGCCAGGACCCCTCTGCTGGTGGGAACATGGGAAGATGCTCCCAGTGGCGTGTCGCCCAGCCTGGCCGCTGTGGACCCTCACTTCCACATAAGTTCCAGGCTCCGCGGCTGAGTGGGGAGCAGCCTCAGGGTCCATCCCTCGCTCCTGTCACCTTCCACCCACAGCTCTCATCACTAAGCATGGACAGACGGTTGGTGTGGCTGCAGGTTAGGTACCCCAGGCCGGGCCTGGGGCTGCACGCAGCGGCTCTGACGGGAGCCCTATCTGTGGAGGCCAAAACAGCCTCGAGCAGGCAGCTTGACGAAACGTAGACGGGTTTGAAAGTTGATTTGTAAGACCAAAGTCCAAGGAGCAGTGTCTTCCTATCTTCCACATCTGGGTGGGAGCTCTGTGTCACCATTCGGATCTGCCAGAAGTCATCTGATGAACTGAACGGTTCTGATGGCAGGGCTCTCCTAGGGGACCCCATGTGGTTCCCATGCTGGGTTGCAGGCCCCGGGGGAGCCCACGAACCCCTCCGGACATCTCCTGCGCTCTCACGTTGGAGCTAGGGATTGCCCTCGGGCCGACGCCGGAGCAGGAAAGGCTACTTGCCCTCTAGAATGATCTTCACCATGTCCGAGTTCTGAGCAGGGCTGGCCATCAGAGGTCCCTGGGGAAATCTTCTATAAGCCAAGATTACCATGTCTCACTTCAGTTCCACTGAACCAGACAATTCTGTGGGTCAGCCTGCTGGGAAAGTGCCGGTGGGCTTGCCATCAACATTTTACCTCATCCTGCTGCCCTTCGTGGGCAACGGGGTGGCTTGCAGAACACAGATGACTGCAAAGGAAGATTAAATCATCAGTGTTTATTTATTTTTTAAAAGATTTTATTTATTTATTTGACAGGCAGAGATTATAAGTAGGCAGAGAGGCAGGCAGAGGAAGTGTTGGGGGGCAGGGGAAGCAGTCTCCCTGCCGAGCAGAGAGCCCGATGCGGGGCTCAATCCCAGGACCCTGGAATCATGACCCAAGCCAAAGGCAGAGGCTTTAACCCACTGGGCCACCCAGGCGCCCCAATCATCAGTGTTTAAACAATTACCCTGTGCAGGAGAGGGGTCCCGGCAGCTGAGGCCAAAATGCAGCTTCAACCCAACTTCCCCACCAGAGCGCCTGGCTGGTTCTGGCTGCTCCTGGAGGAGTGCAGAGAGCCCTACTTTGCCCTGCTGGCCCCCTGGAGGAGACGGCAGGAAGGAGAAGGAATTCCTTGAGGATAGGAAAGCCAGGAGAGGGGACAGCAAAACCAAGGAAGTGGAACTCATCTTCATTCCAGGGACCTGTACCCCAAACTCAAGTTGATTCTTAGGGCAGAATGAGAGAGTGGGAGCAAGGAACAAGAAGCTAGAAATTTCTCCTGGTGCTGGGACATTCGGAGGAAGAGTCTCCATTGGCAGAGAGGGGAACAGCACAGGTGACTTTCCTCTCTGCTGATGCCAACATTCTATTTTCCCATCTGCCCTTTCCAGGCCTCACACTTCTGCTCAGACCATATGATGCTAAAGTTGGACATGTCCTCGGAAATGACCTCGTGTTCATCATGTGGCTGTCTGGCTTCCCTAAGCACACACACCCAGGCCGTGAGGGTTCCTGGAGATATGTGCACTACTGGGCCCTTTGGGCCAGTGGCCTTTCTGGTCTAGTTGGGCCCCAGTGCAAAACTGATCCTTGACTTCAATGTATATCCTCCACCAATGCCTTCTCCACTGACCGAACAAAAAAACAAAACAAAACAAAACAAACAAACAAACAAACAAAACAATATTTACTAGTCCATTAACCCTCTACTCAGTTTCTTCTCTGACAACAAGCAGCAGCAACCCTTGGCATTACCTGCTCTGGGGTCCGTGGCTCTTCCCATTCTCCCTGCTGCTCTCCCTGTCATTGGTCCTAGAGTGTCCAGACCTCCGATGCCCAGACTTTCCTTCTGTCTCTTTGCAAACATCCCCAGAGAAACACCCTCACGTCTACATCATGAACAACCAACTGACAACAGAACACCTCCAGCCTCTCGTGGTCTTGGTGATTTTTCAGATATGATCTGAACCTTCTCCTACTTCTTGGGATTGTGGTTCTAGCAGAATAGGCTGTGGCATTTGTCCTTCCTGCTCCCCTCTTTGATTCCCTGTACCCAAGCCGAGGTCGGGGGTTTACCACCTACCCTGTGGAAACTCCTCTCAGCCAGGTCCTAGTGAGGGGCCAGGAAGCCAACAGACTGGCTCATCCCATCTTTGCAGGTAGCATCTGACCTTGGAATGCCCTTCAGCTTTCGTCTGTTCTGTTTGTGCCTGTGTGATCCTCTCTGGTTCTGTTACTTCTCCTCCCTGTGCTCTGCTCTCATGATGCAGCCGTGCTCTGGTCCCTTGGACCCGTGTTTCTCCAACTACCACCTTGGACTCTTCTCTTTTCTTTCTCTTTTTCTGTACCCAGACGGTCTGCTAATCTCTACACTTCCGCACCGGACTGACTGCTGACTCGTCTGCCCAGCTGTCTTCGCACTGGGTGATGTCTGACACACACCCTTGCGTGCAGGAGTCTCTGGCTTCAGGGAAAGGGCGACAACGTGGATCCCCAGACCCTGAGCGAGGCTGGGGGCAGCACCTTGCTGAGTCCATTCATTACAAAGTCTGTTTGGCCGGAGGTCATGGGTGGAGATCCTGGGAGCTTCCTGGTAGCCATAGTTGCCACTTTCAAGCCACACTTATGGTGGAACCCACATGCTCTGCCCACCATGTGTGAGAGCTCATGGGTTGTCTATTCCAAGGGGAAGAGCAGAGGAGACCTCGCCGGCTGCAGACAGCCTGCCTAGCTCCCTGCTACTCAGGAAAATACGACACGACCACCATTTCAGGCTTAGCTCTTGGAAATCCCTGAGGAGCCCCACTTTGTGATTTTGACGGCAGGAAGCGAGTCCGACACAGTCAGCAATAGGCTCTGCTAGGGTCTGATGAGGCTGGGAGCCTGGCGGCACGCCCATAATTCGTGGGTGAACATGACATGCGTGCTGTGCCAGGCTTTCCTGAGAGGTGCCGATTTTCAGGTCAGGTTCCTGCTTTTCCTGCATTGAGGTTGTGTTTTGTTTTCTCCTTTATTTTTTGTTTGTAGTATTGCTTTCTTTATTGCCATTTGGAAAAGCTCTCCAATCTCTAGTCCCTGCATTTGTCTGGGGTGATCTTACGATCCCCCTCGGCTTGACTAAACTCTAGACAGATTTCTTCTTGAATCTTGGCCCATGATCTCCCTTGTCTTTGAGTATTTTCTTTGGGAAACCTGCAATTTTAGGTTCTTTTTCCTGTGCCTTTGATATACATGGAACTCTTTAAAACCTCTTGTGCTTTTATAACCTAGTGATGTCTTTTTCTTTTTTTTATTTTTTCTTTTCTTTTCATTTTTTTCTTTTCTTTTCTTTCTTTTTCAAGACACTGAGAGCCAAGCCTTTGAGACATAATCATTAAGGAAGATAGCAGCTACGTCTCCCTGTCTCCGTGGGAGGGTAGGAGCCTTCATTTGACGGGTGACAGTGAGCAAACACAGATGGCCTTATCGGGGACAGAAACCTTTGCAGATGCAGAAACAGCTCAACGTGCTGGGGGGACCTCCGCGACCAGCATCTTCCCTCACACCCACCAGTGCTCTACCACCAGCTCATTGAGAAGATTGACCCCTTGCCACCAGACTGAGTTTGAGTCCCCCACCCCTACTGGAAAAACCTTGAACAAAATCTTCGCCTGTTTAACCTTGTTCAGTGCAATGTTTGCTTTGCTAGACTAGCCAGGTTGTTTTCTTCTCCTGTCCCACATCCATCAGGCAACCCTGTTGATTCAGAGTTACAGGAAAAATAGGACTAACAGAAGATGATGGGATCCATGGAAAATCAACCATGAAATACGGAGGCTGCATGGAGACACCGATCAGAAATAGGGAGACTCCAAAAGTATTTCAGCCAGAGGGGTTCTTCTTTGTGCCTCAGACATAAAAGGACTTGGGGCTCACTTAGCGCTGTGTTCCTGATGCCAATATTTTCAGGGCACTTTAGTTCATAAAGACCGTTTCCCTCTCACTTCCATGTCAGAGGTCTTGGCCTGGGGAAGATACCTCTCTGTACCCTGGACAAAATAGAAAACATCTCTAGTTTGCTCCTAAAGAAGAAATCTTTCTCTTTCCTGTGGGAAACCGTATTCCTTGAGGTCCCTTCTTGTGCTCAAGGTCATCAATCCTGAAACCCTGGTGAGGAGGGTGGATTCTTCCTGCTTGTGGACATTTCTGGATCCCCTGCTTTATCTACTAATGCCCTCTTTATTTTGTATTCTTCCCAAAGAGCTAACTCAGGGCTTTCCAGGGACACCTCCTTCCAACTGAGTCCTGAGGGATCCTCTTTCTGTGCTGCATTTTTCACACAGCTAGATTAGATCTGTTTCAGGATCTGCTGTGGAGAAAATTCTGCCCTTAATGCCCTGCATTTTCAGCAAACATAATTTTCACCCTTGGACATTGGAACTAGCTACATTAATTCTACCACTGATTCATGTTAAATCACGTATGGTAAACTTGCCATGACACAGCATGATAGAGTAGCCAGTAGGAATTTTAAAAAGTGCTCTGAAACGTTTAAAGTCTTTTTCTGCATCTGGAGTTTCACTTTGAATCATCTGGCTGTACTTTATCAGATTAGGTAATGCCGAAGAAGAAAACCATCCCCACCTCTAAAAGCATACCTCAAGGGCTTTGTTTGTGGTGAAGGAAGCATTTGTTAAATGAAATACATTTGTGATTTTTGACCAGAAACTGCATTAACATTTGGTAATTAGAGGAATCAGCGTGAAAAATTGTACATCATGCAATCCCATCTCCCTTGCGAATCCAAAACATTGGAACCCCATCAAGCGATTTGATTAATCAAATAAAATGGATCCATCAGGGCTATTAGTGTATCAGTGATTTACTTCTAAAGTAGCAATATATTGTAGATGACTTTGGACTCATTTTCAAAACTGAAAGCAAATGCCTACATCTGAATGGGCAATTCATTTGTCTAAGAGCAACTCAGCCTCCTCCCACGATAACACACATATTCTCAGTGCTGTGTGAGTCAGTGACATCTGTTCTCTCTCTTCTTTTCTGCTAGAAGAATAAAAGTCCATTCGATTTTAAGAGAAAAATACATCTCTAAGACACTTTCAATTCTGGTTTCTGCTTTACTTTGGTTTCTTTTTTCTTTCTTTCTTTTTTTTTTTCATTTTGGTTTTCACCTGAGAGTTGTCTTGTAGGGTTTAGACTGACCATGTTTTTATGGCCCCTTTTGTCCACTCTCTTTAAGAACAAAGGAGGCATTTTAACGGCAATGCCATTTATTTACTTAATTTTTTTTTTATCTCAGTACGGTTGGCATGCAGTGTTAGTTACATCAGTGTGAGGTGCACAATACAGTGATTCGCTGTTTCTGTAGGTTACCCTCCCTAGAGGGTAGCTGCCATGAGGGGCCACACAATGCTGGTCCAGTGCCATTCACCCTATGCCCTGGGCTGCGACTTCCATCCCCATAACTTACCCATTCCATGACTGGAAGCTTCTACCTCCTTCTCCCCTCACCCCCTCCCCTCTGTCAACCTTCCCTGTGTCTTCTATCTTTACAGGCCTGCTTCTGTTTTTTAGTAACAATGTAATTTTCAATTAAAATGATACGAATTTGAGTAGTAGTGGTCCGTATATTCTGCAGATGTCTTTCCCAAGTAGAACAAAACAGTTCTTTCCTTTTGCAGTCCTTCATTGGGGCATATTCTGGTCTGTGGACGCGGGCGGCAGGGACGGTTCAGAACGTGTCACGGAGCATGGAAGGTGAAGGGGAAGAGACTGAATTCACCACTCAGAAGACTGACACGCAGTTATGTTCAATGACTCCATTACTCCAAACAGGAATCCAGGGCATGGCACCCATCCTACCTGTGGCATAACCGGGATAATATGCTGTCTGTGCTCCCCTCCTCCCATCTGCCTCTTGTGGGAAAACCTTAAATTCAGCACACAGCAACAACCACACTGAACAAATAGTTTAGAAGAGTTTCTTGTTCTTACGTTTCCATAATGTCTTCATAATGTCTTCATAACGTTCCACAATGTCTTCAACATCTGCATAGGGGAAAGGACGCTCTGCGTTCACAACACAGAGGTGATGTCTGGGACATAGCCTGGGACCAGAAAATCACTCACCAGAATACATTTTCAATTATTGTGTTGCAATCAGATGGCAAAACATGAGTATTAGCAATTTATTTGTTTTATAATTCCATTAGTGGTAACGGGATACATGAACAAAAACATATATGAAAACAAACCCTTATTTTAATTGAAAAAGCATCACAAAACCCTGTTAATCAAAAAATAAAAATGATAATATAATTGCATATTCACTACCAAGTAGACAAAATACAAGGGTTTCCCAGAAATCCTCACAGACGCTGCAGCGATGTATGAACCTTCTTTCCTTGTTTTCTGACATTCAAAATGTGAAAATTTTTTTGATGACACAGTTGGTATAGAAAATCATTTAACCGGTGGTTCATCGATTGGGTACCAGCACAGCTCTTGCCAAACACGCCAATGTGCCAATTAGTATTTTTACTTGGCTTTGTATCTGCTGAATCATCTGACTTCCAAATTGCCACAATTTTCTGCCTAATGAAGCCCAGAGATCATTTTCCCACAGTCTTTCCCAGATCTCCCTCCATCGGGCATGAAATTCTGTGCTTACATTTTTATTTTTGAAGTCTGAATGCTTACCTCTGCATGCTTACCAATACTCTTACCATTTAACTAAACCAAAGGAACCTTGGCTCTTCTCATCCATTTCTATGCACAAGTTGGGGCAGCATTTTAAATGCCTCCTCCTGGGTGAATTGGGGTGTGAAGGTGAGGGCGCCCCACTTCTGCTGTTGTTGCTGAAGCCCATGGTCAGGACGACTTCACCTGCAGCCCTGGTCACAGTCGGTGCCCCAGCCTGGGGCACGAGGATGTGCAGCAAACATGGGATACCTTGTTCCCTGCAGACCGACAGATGTCACCGTACCGATGCGTTCTGGAAACGGTGACCGTGAGAAACGGAAGGGAGATCCTCACTTCACGTAACGTTTCCCCAACTTTTTTGACCTGCGAGAATGTTTTCTCTTTTTAATGTTATACTGGTTAATGTCAAGTAAAACCGTGTTACCTTGACAGCATTTTAGAAACTGACGCCGTCCTGCGCTGTATTTCAGAGTTTCGGGGAAACTGTGCTGGGGGCGAAATGATCTGACGTTGTCAGGACTGCTGCGGTCAGAGGGTCACAAGGAAAGGGCAGCTCGGCTCACGGAAGTAGACCTCCAAGGTTCCAAGGAGTCTGTCATGGTTCTCAAACACAGAATCGAAGTTCTGGGTTCCTGTTAAAGAAGGAATTCAAAAAGGATTCAGAAACACCTAGAACCTTTGCTTTCTGCCACAATGTTGCGTAGGAGCCTTTTATGTTTAGTTACTGTTTCAGGTTTGGATGAAATCACGTAGGCCTGTGGCAGAAAAGCTTCATTTCTAAAAGCTGTTTGGATTATGCTCCAGATGGAACACAACAGCCGCGGGACCCTGGGATCGGCGGGAATTCTGGAGCATCCATGACATCAGCTCCAGCCGTCAAAGGTGGTTCAGAGCTTCTTCATCTCCTGACCTGTACCTTCCTCGTCTCACTAAATGCTAGGAAGATTAGACTAAATGCTAGGAAGATTAGACCAATATTTCTAGTAAAAGTCTAGTAAAAGCCAAACTGGACAAGCTTCCTCAATCAGAGGATCAATTCCATTCGCTTTTACCATCCAGAGAACATGCTGTCCCCTGGAGGCTGGCGTGACCCGAATGTCACTGTTGAGTGGCCCTTTTGTTGTGGGAACTGTTGTGGGTGACATTTCTTCACACCTGAATGAATGACGGCAAAAAAATTACAGCCCCTAAGAGTACGTTCTTCTGTGCTGCAGCCGCAGGAACCGTTGTCCCAATCTGCTCAGATTGCTGTGACAAAGCCCTGCAGACAGGGCGTCTCAGCAGGGTGGTGTCCCAGATCAGGGAGCCGGCAGGTCGAGCTCTGCTGGGAGCCATCTAACTGGTCTGCAGATGTCCCCCTGCTCTGGTGAGCTTACATAGCCTTTGCCTGAGCCTGGGCAGGGGGTGGAGGGCGGGGGACAAGCCCCCTGCTCGGCCTGCTGCAGGACCTCACCTAATCCACACCACTCCCCAGGGGCTCTGTTTCCAAATCCAATCACGATGAGGGTAGGGTCACGGCATGTGGATTTCGGGGGTCTTGTATTGGTCTTGACTTTTTGTAAAGATGCTCTTGGACAGGAAGGCGGGAGGCACCCACCCAGGCCTGCAGCCCTTGCAGTGAGCCCCAGACATCCCCTCCTGGAGCCAGTGGGGCCCTCACGGCCCTTGCGGTTCCCATTATGATCACAGGTTGCACTTTGGCAAAAAGCATCCAGGAACTCGGGGAACAGGATTTATTACTCACAGGTCCTGCAGGCTACACGGCACATCCGAGACCACACAGCTGGCCCGTGGGTCGAGAGAGAGCTCGGGCAGTCCCGGAGCTCTGCTGCTCCTGGTGCCGGGGGTGGAGTGCCTCAAACTCATGCGCTTGCTGGAGGCTAATCTAAAACAGAAGAGCAGGAATTAGGGTGTGGGGAGGGTGAAGTGGGGTCATTCAAATCCTATGTAACCTAGACACCCAGAGCTTTCTACAAAGGGCCCTTCGTGGGGCTGGCGGTCGGGGGTGGGCAGTGAGGCAGTCTCCTGCCTTATCTGGTTTTTCTAATGGTGCCCCTACAGCTTGCAGTGTGTTCATGAGAGATGGATGTCACTGAAATGGTGCCTCAGCAAGGTTTAATGTCAGGCACTTAAATAATAATCAAGAGCTTCACATCAGGCCTCTCCT
>PISX010013907.1:0-54831 GCA_004024625.1 Mellivora capensis | reverse complement strand
TGTGTGTGTGAACTTTGTTTATATTTCAAATTTGGTCATGGTAGATTTTGGCTTGTAACATTAAAGCGATATCATTAAATATTCCCAGACTTTGTCTATTCTGTGCTTCCTTGATAATTGAAAATATTGATTACTGTATCCTATCTGATTTTTGAGTGGAAAATTAACTCACACAAATACACACCAAGTTCAGCAAAATACAAAGCAAATTCAGAAGAAATCAGTTTAATTCTGGACCCTCTTTTTTTCTTATTCTATACCTTCTAATTAGAAATCTCATCCATTCACTTTGTTTTGAATATCAACTATATTGTCTCCAGTTCTAAAGTCTTACTGTTCACCTAAATCAGACTCCTTGGGTCTATAACCTCATTGCAGTCTTTCTACCAGGGATCTGCACCTGAATATTGTGCAGATACTTTACTAATGCTTGTCCAATATTGACAACCCATCCCAACTCCGTTGTGCTTTACCTCAAGACCAACACTGCCGCTTAGTTGAGTGAGAAACATGAAAGACATGCTAACCTCATCTTACCTCTCTCTACGCACTGCACAGCCCCCTCTTCTGTATCTTCAACCTTGACCTGTCTGAGTCTCTCAGTATCTTCCCTAACATCACCCTTACTTTTGGCCACTGCCACTTTCTCTTAGGATTTTTACAGTGGTTTCCTAAGAACTTCCCCTGCCTTGAGTCTGACATGACTTCTAATGTCTTCCAAGACCAGATCACCAACAATATTTGTAACCTAATTTCTTATGCTTTTCCCCATTTCACACAGTGGATATCTAATTATTGAAGATCATACAGTTAATATAATTTAAAACCAAATCTGGTTGTAAAATGCAGAGGTTGAGAAACCCTATTTGTAAATTTTATGTGTAGGTCTATGATCCATCTGAATTAATTTTTGGGTATGAAATGAAATAGGGAATAATGTAATCTTTTTTAATCACTGTTTCTTAAAAACTTTTTCTTTCCCCATAAGTTCCTTTGACCATTCTTTCCAAAAATTAATTTCCCCAAAACATGTGGGTTTATTTTTCATTCCCTCCTGTCTCATGGACTTTAACTTTTTGCCTATTGTTTATCAATTCCACATCATTTTGATTACTCTACATTTATTTTATGTCTAATTAGTCAAATAAAATCAACTTTACTAAATAGTCTAATTAAATTAACTTTTTTCCCCCAAGTTTGTTTACATTTCCTGATAACTTTGAGTGTAATCTTCTTAATTTCTGTAAAAAGGAATTTTGAGTGGGATTATGTGGAAATTATAAATGAATTTGGGGAAAATTGACATTTTAACAGCACAGTGCATTGTGATCCATAAATATAGTGCATTTCTTCATTTAGGTGTTCCAAATTTGTCTCCTCAAAATTTTGTAGCTTTCAGGCTAGAATCTCAAAACTCTTTTGTTATTTTATTCCCTAAGTGTTTAACTTATTTTTGTTAGCTACATTATATTAGGTCCCTTGTCCTTATTATTTCAATTTGATGCCATTATAAATGGTATTTTTAAATTTTTAGTGTCCATTTGTTCATTGACAGTGTTGATTTCTGTATGACTGGATTTGTATCCTGCTACCTTTTAAAATTCACTAGTGCCTTATAGTAGTAACCTAAGGTAGATTTCTTAAGATTTTCCATGTACTCAAACATGCCATCTGCAAATAAAACAAGTTTCATTTCTTTCTTTCTCATCTTCCTGCCTTTTATCTTTCTGTCTTGTATTTACCGCACTAGCCAGGACCTCCAGTTCAAAGCTGACCAGAATTAATGAGACTGAACATCCTTGTTTCTTCCTGATCTTAGGGGGGAAATATTCAAGCTTTCACTATTAACTATGATGCTAGCTGTGTGATTTTACAGATGCCCTTTACCAGGTTGGGGAAATTGGCTTGTATTACTACTTTATTAGAATTTTTGTCATGAATTAGTTACAGATTTTGCTAAATGTGCTTTTTTTTTTCTTTTTGGATATCTAAGATAATCATATGATTTTTTTCTCTCTTATTCCTCAATGTAGTGAATTACACTGATTAGTTTTTGTCATGATAGATTACACTTTAACATTTCATTCCATTCAAGTGGCTCATGTTTTGTTAGATTGTTTTAACCATACTTCTAAAATAATTGGTGTGCAATTTTGTTTTTTTCAATATTTTTATGTTTTTATATCATATATCTATATGCGATATGTAGGACCCCATTACAATTGAATGAACTCAGTGCCTGGACATGATGTGGGTGAATCCTGGGAGCACTTTTGAAAGCTGCTGGGAAAGCATTGCCCACTGTCTGTCAATGTCCTCTTGCGACTGTAGCCAGGAAATAAGGATTTGTCTTCCCTTCCACCATTCACAGCTCACTGAAGTACCTTTAGTTAGAAGAATTGAAAAGAAACCTGTTTAGTAAGGAAGCCAGGGAAATGTTTTCTCCAAGGTTTTAAGTCTCCAAAAGAGAGAGAGAGAGAGAGTAGGATGTTGCATATAAATTATTCCATTAAATTCCATCCATAATTTTATTAATCTGGGTTTGATGAGAAAAACAAACATATCTCTAGTTTTTTTTTTTTTTTTTGAGAAGTAACAGGTTTCATACATAAATGAGAAGGGTTGGAGTGAGCTGTGAGTGGCAGAAGGGAAGACAAATCCTTATTTCCCGGCTACCACTGCAAGAGGACATTGACAGACAGTGGGCAATGCCTTCCCAGCAGCTTCCAAAAATGCCCTCAGCAGTCACCCACATAATGTCCAGGCACTGAGTTCACTGTGTCCTGTAGTCGATTAATTTCCTGGTGTCTTGAGGCCAGTGGAGTCTTCACTGAAATTTGCTCCTCCAACCCTTCTCATTTACGTATGAAACTTGTTACTTCTCAAAAAAACTAGAGATATATTTGTTTTTCTCATCAAACCCAGACTAATAAAATTAGTCTGATAACTTACCACATGTCGTCAGGAAATAGGCAACAGCAGGTTTGCCGTGTGGTTGGAAGGAGGCATTCTATAGAATCTCAGATTGCACACTTATTAACAATCCTAAACTCGATCATGCGGTTGATTCCATACCTTGGATAATCTGGCCAATTCTTCTCTTGGGGAGAGAGGAAGGTGAGGGAGTGAAGCTCACGTTGCCTCCCTCCTTACTCTTCACTGATTTTCCTCATGGGAGAAAGAGCGACATCTCCCTGGAGAGATGAAAATGACCATCAGTGCTGATGGTGGCCAGACGAGGTGCCTGCTTAGCTGTTGGCCATTTGTGCTTTTTCTCTCCCATGATCACCCTATTTGTATATTCTCTCCCTTTCTATGAAAATCAAACATCCATCAGGGTAGTCCATCTTCTCAGAACCTGGAACAATGACTGGCACAGACTGTTCAATAACAGTTTGAAAATCGAATGAAGGAACAGTTGGGCATTTTTTTAACTGATCAGTGCTTTGAAATTCAACATCACTTTAGACTTCATACATCTCTGCTTGCTACTCCAGTTCTAGAAACACTACAGGACGAGGGACACTAAAGTCATTCCAAGGTAATAAGAAGATCAGAAGAAGGTGACATTTGACATTGCTCCTTTGGTAAGAAAATGCTGACTGAAAGCAACCTTGTTATTCTGCACAAAGTGTCTCTCTTTTCCATCTCCAGGCATCCTGGGACTGTTCCTCCCTGAGAAATTGTAACCAGACCATACCACTAACACCTAGTGGGAGTAGTTTAAATATGCAGTGATGGATATGGCTGCAGTCCTGGGGTAATCTGACACTTCTTTGCCAACTGAGTATTTCAAAGAATCAAATATTTAATGAGTAAGTCACAGTTTCTGAAAACCTCTCACGAGAGATGAAGTTAAACCAGTCTCTCAAGAGTGATGGAGTGATAATATAGTTACCACGTGGCTGGTTTTGCTGACCGTGTGTCTGGATTCACCCACCATTGGTTACTCTATAACCCTTGGATCTCTAGTGAGCCCTGCTTTGGGTTTAACTAAGTATAAAATAATGAGAAATAATCCCAGACATTCAAATTTTATGAATCCAAATTCCAAAGCCTAAAGGCTTTTGAAAAGACATTTTAAAACAGAGTTGAATTGGAAAATATTGAATCTCCTGCCTTTTGGCCTCTTGGCAAGGAAGATCGTCCCTCAACTAATTAGTAGAAGAAATAAGCCTGCACTTTAACCTACTTACTTTTGGAATTAATCATCCCAAGTCTACCTATTTTAATTAAGTATATTTAAGGCTCACACAAAGGGATTTAATTAGACTTAGATACAGTGCCAAGCTGGGAATCCCAGAAAGGGTCCTTATGACTTAAGAAAGCAAACCATCGTCGAGCAGGATTGACCTCGTGCCCTCTGAGATGTAAGCTCTGTGTTACCCTTAAATGTGCAGAAGTTTTGATTTGTTAAACCTGAAAATGTTCTTTTGGTTGATTTTGCCATTTAATTATTTTTAATGATGTCTTTGAATTGGAAGGTTATAATGGGAAAGGATCTTAAACTGTATCTAGTTCAATTCCCCTGTTTCTCCTATAAGAACATGGGATGTTTTAAAGAGTAAATATCTTGTCTAAGTGGGAGATAAATTGTAGAGTGACAGAGCTCAGGAGAGAACCGAATTCTCTGGACTTTAGGACAAGTTGTGAATTGAATCACATTGCACATGGAAACATTCAGGTGTTATCACCTGTTAAAGATGATCTATTCATTATTATTTGTTAATCACTTACTCTTTTTTAATAAAGATTTTATTTATTTATTTGACAGAGAGAGAGAAAGATCACAAGTAGGCAGAGAGGCAGGCAGAGGGGGGGGGGAGCAGGCTCCCTGCTGAGCAGAGAGGCTGATGTGGGGCTCGATCCCAGGACCCTGGGATCATGACCTGAGCTGAAGGGAGAGGCTTAACCCACTGAGCCACCCAGGCGCCCCAATCACTTACTCTTAATGATGGTAAAGATGGTACTGGAAATGGAGCTATCTCATTTTCAAAAACCACACCCTGCTTAACAATTGTTTGGCTAAAATAGTACTGAAGTTGACCTTGACTCTTTGATTAGTCACCTTTTTAGGAACAATTCATGATAAGCCGAAGACAGTGCTGCTACCTTCAACAAATGTACCATGTAGCTGATCCTTTGAGGCCAAACCATGTAAAGAATATAGAAGATGTGAAATTGGGAGAAGACATTGAAAGCTAAGAATTATCAAATTTTCAGATTAGACAAGGTTGGGGGATCAAAGTTAAATTTCTCATAATTTCAGATAATCATTTGGGTATGTAAGGAAATGCGGTACCTATGAACACATAGACCTAACTCAGGCAGAGCCCCGCTGAATCTCAGATTCTGGATGGGGAGATAATTGGAGGACTTCGTGGAAGGTAAGATTTTCTGAATGTGTTTATGAAAAATGCCCACACAATCAGTTTGTAGAGGGAAAGTAAACACAATTCAAGAGAGGTTTTCTTGGTCTTTGTTTTTATTATAAACTAGGAGTTTATTTTCTTTTTTAGGGCATTTATCACAATCATAATGAGTGTTTCAGCAATCCATTCATTGATTCGTGCAATGTACACTGAGCATCTGTTATGTTTCAAGGGTCTCTCCATGTTCTGGGTACATAGATTGAACAATCACAATCTCTGAGTGTGTATTCTAAAGCAGAAACTAACTGAGAAATAAGAAATGATAACACATAATAAAATCCCAATTAAGAAGTCAGCTCCATGAAGACAAGTAAGACAAGATAAAGAGGACAGAAGTGGCATGGAAATTATTTCACATGGCAGAAACAGAGGTGCTGCCTATACAGAGACCTGAAGGTAGTCAGAGAAGGTGATAAGAAGGCATCTGGGAGAAAGAAGATCTAGACAGAAGGAACAGCAAACGCAAAAGGCTGTGGGACTCGATGTGGCAGCATCGTGGGAGTGATCATATTAACATTGTGCATAGCTGTCATGTTGAGTGCTTACTTACAAAAGCCACATGTGGGGCACCTGGGTGGCTCAGTCAGTTAAGCATCTGCCTTTAGCTCAGGTCATGATCCTGGAGTCCCCAAATGGAGCCCTGCATCAGGCGGGGTGTCTTCTTCTCCCTCCTTTTGCCTCTTCCCATATTTGTTCTGTCGCTCCCTCTTGCTCACTCATACTCTCTCTCTCTCTCAAATAAATAAAATCTTTTTTTTTTTAAGATTTTATTTTTTTTTAATTTGACAGACAGAGGTCACAAGTAGGCAGAGAGGCAGGCAGAGAGAGAGGAAGGGTGAGAGGAAGGGAAGCAGGCTCCCGCTGAGCAGAGAGCCCGATGTAGGGCTTGAGCACAGGACCCTGGGATCATGACCTGGGAGGAAGGCAGAGGCTTTAACCCACTGAGCCACCCAGGTGCCCCTCAAATAAATAAAATCTTAAACAAAAAAGACAAGCCAGATGCTTCTTTCATATATTGGTCCTTTTAATAATCACAGTAACCAAGTTAAATGAATATTTTTATTGTTCTCATTTTATAGATGTTTAAATGGAGACAGAGAAAGTATTAATAATTTTTTCAAGGTCAGACAGGTAGAAAGTATTTGTCTAATGAATGCAAGTAGAGACAGAGGAGGGAAAACCCAAACTGCCAGTTGATGGAAATGAGGCTTGAGTTCTCCAGACTGCAAAAATGGAGAGTAAAGTTAGGAAGAGTGAAATTAGAAGCAGGGAATCAATTTAAGGAGTTTTGCAGTAATTCTGGCAAGAAATGATGTGGGGCTGATCTAAAGAAGCAGCTGTAGGAGTTGGCAGGATGCAATGACTTTGAGCAATGTGTAGGAGGTAGAACTTGTAAGAATTGGTGACTTAGAGGATATGAGTGATAAGGATTAGGAAAAAGAAAGAAATTTTAAAAAGATGTGGCAGATTGAAATATGCAATTTTCTTCCTAATTCTTCTCAAATTATGGGAGTCTTGAATCAGAAATGCTGGACACTTCAACTCAGTGTTAAAGTCCTAGAATTTTAGTTTCAGAAGGGGTAATGTGGATATTATTATTTTATATCCTTATGTAAGGATGAAGATATATAGAGACAAATATATCTATATTTATATCTATATCTATAAAGAGATATAGAGGCAAAGTGAGTGACCTGAGGTTATTGGACAGATGAAGACAGACTCAATGAGGAAAACCAAGTCTCCTCTCCCAGCTCCTATGTTGGGGGGAATCTAAGTAGTCATGCCATTCAGAATGCACTGATTTTTTTCTGACATCTTTTTGTCCTTTGGTGCCATCCTCTGAAGTTCATTTGAATGTCCTGATGAATAATGCTGAGGCTTATTCATTGATTCTACAATCACCATTTATTCTATTATCACCAATATGGCAGATGTCATGTTAGGTCCTGGGATTGTCCTCTATGGCCCTAATGCTACTGATACATTTTTCACTGAGTACCTCTTGCATTGTTCAAAACACTATTCTCATAGAGTGTGAATACCTGAATTCAAGTTCAAGTTCATTTTATGCCAAAGTCCATGTTTTCTGCCAGGTGGAGAATATTAGGCTGAGAACAGTCTTCAGTTTGTTTTTGTGGTCATTACTTTCTTCCTGGTTTCTTCTGTCTCTTCTATATCTTATGAATTATAGCTGGCACTAAGTTATTCTCTACCACACTTCCTTCTCTTTTCCTTACAGAAAAGAGGATTTTTTATTCCTATACCAGTGCAAATAATGACTTCTTAGAAACAAAGTTCCTAGTAGACACTCAGGGAGTGACTAGCATCCTACACTGTAGGAACATCTTGTCTGTAAGCATCACTAAGGGAGTGACAAGGATGGTGCCTTGTCAGTTGTCAGGGTTGGCATTTACAGATGGTCCTGCCCTCCACAGAGCAACAAAGCTGATTTTTTGGGTTTTTTTTTTGAGAGAGAGAGAGAGAGAGAGAGAGAGAGACAAAGACAAAGACAGAGAAAGAAGGTGGGGAAAGGGCAGAGGGAAAGAGGTTGAGAGATTCTCAAGTGGGTGAGCCTAATGTGGGCTTGGTCTCATGACCCTGAGATCCTGACCTTAGCTGAAATCAAGAGTCAGATGCTTTACCGACTGAGCCACCTGGGTGCCTCCCTGAAGCTGATTTTTATGGAAATTCTAATCTTGGTGGAATCAGGACATGCCTTCATCAAATCATCTCCCTGTCTCAAATTTATCATCATTCTTTGATGAGGTAATTTTCTTACCATCAATGCAAGCTACCCCTAAGTAGGCTTTCCTGGGAAGAAGATGGGGGAAAGACTAAATGCCAACGTTTTTTCTGTAAAGTATATGCAAAAACCTTTAACTACTTCCATAAATGGGATCTGCGATTATTTTGAAATGAGCTTGTAATGGCAACGCTAATGCCTATTTTTATAAGATTCTGCATCAGCCTAACTAGGCTCACAGTAAACTTGTCAGATGTCAACAATACGGGAACTCTAATCTAGTTCCCAGGTTTATTAACTGCTGTGCCCTGTGGCATTTTCTCAGAATGACTGTATAACATGGAGCCAGAGGCCGCTTTTACTTCTAACATAAATACAAGAACAACCTTAATAAAACAGATGAATTACACTGCAGTGTAAATTAGACTGTTCTAATGGACTCCGGCGGTGAATGTAGTGAAATAGTAACCAGTGTGATTAGGTTTACTACACCAAAGACAGTGACCGTAAATCATGAGAGGCTGCCAGTTTTTATTTTATTTTATTTTACTTTATTTTATTGGTTTTCCCATTCACATCTCTCACCTCTTGAGGAAGCAATTGGTTTGCCCACAGACCACAGCTCGGTCTTCTGGAGTCTGGGGTCAGCTTTTTCAGAGCTATGCTCAGAATCACAATACAAATGCAGAGGAAGTCCGCAAAACTTGACAGCACATCCATTCTACCAAAAAACTGAGCCCAAGCATGGTGGGTCTGAACATTTCTTCTTCTGAGGCATTGGATATGAGTTTGAATTATCTGTGTGGAGGTGATATGTTCCCCAGATTTGAGGAGGTACCACACAGACATGTGTTTTGAAAATCCCTTTGCAGCTGGTGTTGCTTGTTTTTGTTTGGGTTTGTTTCTCTGCCTACTTGTTTAGAAGAAACAAGAATTTTAGCAAATACTGTATTCAAGGGGTTTAAGACCTATGTTCAAGGATGGCTTTGGGGACCAAAGCACAGTCTTATAGAAGTGGTCCCTGGGGGATGACGGTTTGAGAGACTACCAAGGAAAGTCATCCTGGAAATGTGATTTTGTGCAAAAAAATCTTTTTTTTTTAAGAGCAGACAGCATGTCTGAAGCATTCAAACTTCCAGGTAATGAAGTAATCCAAGTGTAAAATACAAGGCATAAGATGGGGAAGGAGTAACTTCCAGTGGGAAGGTGAGTGTTTGTAAACATTCCTTACTAGAACATCGACAAGAAAAGAAGTAGTGATTTTTCCAAGGGGGAAAACAGAACAAAAAAACAACTGTGGGCCCACCAGGGAGAGCTCATTCCCCATGAGAAAGCATCAGGGCCACTGGACGATCCTCTCGATGTCCAGTTTTGGGGACCAGAGGAAGGACTTGTGAGAAGAAGGGCATGTTGCCCAGCATTTGTATCAGCCTAGCCTCCAGGGTATTCACACGGAAGGGAGAGCTGAGAAGGGCACAAAACTGGGTTATTTCCCTTAAGTACTGGGGCAAAGGCCACGCGTCCTTGGCAACACTCCTTTCAGAGCATAATGCAGAGCAGAAGAGGACGTTGGCCGCCGGCATCACAGCTAATATCAGGCAGATGCCTGGAGAGACGGCTTGTTTGCAGGGGAGACCTTCGTGGGAATAGCAGTCGTCTGTATGGAGATCGGAGATGTCTGCATTTCTACATAGTCTCTGCCAGACTAAAAGCTGCTCCAGCGCGGGAGCCGTGCCCAGATCGTCTCTGCAGCTTGAGACCGATCACAGAACACAGTACAGAGCACGCGTTCCGTAAATAGGCACCGAGTCCTTCGCTGAAGGGAAGGACCAGGGAAAAAACACATGCTTGGGCAGCACCCAGGGATAGGACTTAATAGGAAAAGTTATCTCCGTGTTGAATATATCCAGAGCAGGACAGAGGCCAGAGAAGTCACCTTGGTGGTTGTGCTGTGCAAACCAAAGAAGAATGGCCTGAAGTTTTGACAGGCACAGGGTGATTGGCTGGGTTGCCCTCAAAGAGCATCTGCAGCAGACAATTTGAGAAGGGAAGGAGATGTGCTCTGAAGGCCACATACTGTGGGGCCATTGGAAGGAACTACATGGGCAGGAGTTTGTGGATGCTTCTGCTGGGGACCCTGCTGCAGACCACCCAGAACACTGGGAAGGAGAGGACACATGGCCAGGTTCCAGAGCCCATTGGAATCAAAGTAGGTAACAAACACAATTGCCTTAACCCTGGCAAGGAAGCTGGGTCGCCTCTGTGTCATAACCGCAGCACCAGCCCTGCAGACCAGAGGATGTCTAGAACAATTTTCTCTTAATCTTGGTGGGGAAATTCAGTCAGAGGCCAGGATGACCCAGAATAAATGGCAGGCAGATCTGGACTTGAAAATCCAGTCTCCTGACTCATATGTTTCTTAATTCTTTCAATTCTTCATAATTTTTTTAAAAATTCTTATATGAAACGTGATGCCACCAAGTAAAATAAGAACCAAAGTTAGAGGCTCTGCTTTCTGTCTCAGGTTCTGTGAACTATATTTAGAAGAGTATATTTACTCTTTTAAATTTAGAAGAACTATATTTAGAAGAGTGAAGAGTAAATCCTGGTAAAAATGTGATTCCCTCATTTGCTTAATAAACATTTATTGAGTTTGGACTTTGATTCTGGCCCTTTGCTTCAGGCTGAGATGACTTGTTATTAGGCTCTCCCTCGATCTACCAATAGTTGTGCTTGCTCATGGATTTAGTGGAAAGAGATGTGAGGATTTGGGGATAAAAGTCACTGACACAGTGCATTTCAAACCCAGGATTAATTCTGAAGTCATTCATATGAAATACAAATGTGTAGGCTACTTCTGGGTGTGCCAGTGGAGTGAAAAACCCAATAAAGCCAAAAGGGTACTTACTGTGTTACTGTTCTTGGGGCATTCTTAACCCACATCACAGTGCCTTTGTGTTAAACAGCAGGGTTGAAGAATTTCACCTTCAAGACCAAAAGACAATTGGGAAGTGAGGAAAGAGAATTGTGGGTACCAAGGACGAAGTTGCTGACAAAGACCAAAGTTTAAATAAAACATGTTCGGTGGAGATGAATCAATACTTTATTTGTTAAGGAGAAGTAAAAGTACAAAAAGGCTTGTACAACAGAGCATAAAAAAAGTGGGAAATCAATTCTACTTAATTCAGAATGCTTGAAGAGTCACCTATGCCATTATGTATGAATAATTCAGGAACAGGAATTTATTGCAGACACATATTGTTTGGTTTGGATTTAGCACTGGCCCTCCTTTGACCTAAATCCTGTAAAGAATGATATTCAACTAATTGAAATAACATTTTTCAAGTAAGACAATGCCTCAAGGGGTTCCAGTAATAGAATTTGGACAATGAAGTATCAGATAAAATTTATTTAAATGGTGCAATGTTATAACATGTTAGCTATGATGAGTGAAGATGGCTTAGTTGTCCATTGTCATGGGTGAGAAATGGATGGGAAGTAAAGGAGCCATGGATGACTGCTTTTCTTCCCAATCATGTCAATCATGCCTAAGCAATGTCCCTCATTACTGGGCAGTGCTCACAGGCTAGCCCCGTAGACACTGTCAAAAGCAGCCAAACGAAAGCTAAGAAGAATACAAAGAGTCAGGGGCAAACAGAGTATCAGGGCTCCCTACATCGAGTCTAGAGGATACAAGGAATAGTCCAATGGTGCAAATTTAGAAATGAGGAACGTGGCATTTCTGAGCCAGTGTGACTTCATGCAAAGTCATCCAACCAGCCAGTGTAGAGCTCGAACTCACATGTAGGACCCTTCCTTATCACACTCAAGGCCTCTTGAATCTGGCTTTTTGCAGCTGTTACTTCGAATACAATTAATCCTGCACACTGGCTTTCTATGCTATGTCGTGCCCTGTCTTGAGAACATGATTAATCAAATCCTCATGAGGGAAGAAAATGAAGTCCAAGGGCTAAACTGATGCATGTCCCAGAGTGTTCAGTCAAGTAAATTCAGGTGCCTTTCAAGAGTGCTTATCAGAAGTGACTGTGTGGACAGATTGCCTGCAAGTTGTTACCATGCAGGTTCTAATCTGCTGGGTCAGGAGGAGGACCTTAAAATCTGCATTTATAACCAGCTTTAGGTAATGGCTACTAGTGCACAGAACATAGTTTGAGGCACAAGGCTCAGAGTGGTTCTGTTTGCTATTTAGGTGGGGCTAAATAGTTTTATTATTTTTTTTTGGAAGAAAATATAATAAATCTTTGAAATCATACAATGATGAAGACACAGAAAACACAATAAAAATCATGCAAGGTAACTATTTGCCAGGGTTATCCAGGGAAACAGAATCAATATGATACGTGTGTATATATGTATACACGCACACACGCACACACACACACACACACACACACAGGGGGTGGTGGGGGGGAGATAGATTATTATAGGAAATTGGCTCACACAATTACTGAGACTGACAAGCCCCAAGATCTGCATAGTAAGTCAGCAAGCTAGAGACCCAAGAGAGTCATTACGGCAGTACCAGCTTGAAGACCAGTATACTCAGGAGCACTTCATTGTGAGTCTGAAAGCAGAAAAAAGACCTCTAGCTCAGTTCAAAGACCATCAAGCAGGGGAAATTCCATCTTTCTCTGGGGAGAGTCAGCCTTCTGTTGGTTAGACGAGGCCCACCTCTATTAAGGTACAATCTGCTTTATTTAATCTACTGATTTAAATGTTAATCTAATCCAAAACAACCTCACAGAAACATCTAGAATAAAATTTGACCAAATATCTGGACACCTAATGGCCCAGTCAATCCGACACATAAAACTAATCATCAAAGTAGAATTATTTTGCTGCGAATAAATAGACTGGAGAAAGCACATGCAATTGGCAAGAATCGAGATGGTTTCTCTGTCAACATCTGCCTACTGTTGCCTGGCATTGAGTATATTGGCTTAGATATGGTTGGGGAGCTCTGTTGATCCTAGGCTTTGCTGGATCCAGAAGAGCAATGGAAATTCCAGAATCCTCTTGGTGTGTTGATATTGCTTTCTTTGAAGTTATCTAGGAAGAAGGGGCCAGGAGATCATTGGAAGACTTGGCCAGCCTCCCTCCACCATCCCGGTTCCCCAGGCTGATATGTCTGTTTTTCAACACCAAATTTCACCCTGCCATTATAACCAGACCACCATGGATTGACAAAAGTTAATTGATTCATCAGATGAAGAGTTTTTATCCCCGTGAATCCAGTTAGAGTGAAAGTGTTGGTTTCCTTCATGGAAGCTGGATTGCCAGGTGGCTTTTCCTAACTGGCAACAAGCTGACGATGGCTCATGGCTGTATTAAGTTTAAGATGATGAGATTACTCCATTTTTAGGTGGCGACATTTTGTTTGGTTTGGTTTGGTTTTTGTTTTTTCTACCTAGGTGGCAGCATTCAATCCTAAAATGGAAAGTTCTAAAACTTGGAGATAAACATACTTTGATCCTCATTCTGTTCTGACTGGTTCTAGGCATAGGACCTTGATGAAGCAGTAGCCTCTTGATTTCATTGGCCTCATCTATAACAAGGGAATGATAAAACTAAGGCAGAAGGGCGATTTTAAAGATTAGTTGAAGTACAAGCCCAGTGTCTGCACACAGTAGGTATTCAAGATGTTGTCAGGTACTGGCCTTTCTCAAGTGCCAGGGCTCAGACCAGTAAATGGGAGGGTGCAAGAGGAAATAGAGCTGAATGCTCAGACTCTTTGCGGGCTCTGTGAGTCCTCATGAAGGCAGATGCAATTTAAGGAGATGTTCTAGATGCAGGTAGAGAGGGTGCTAAAATCTTTGGGACTGGACATGACTTTGGTGTGCATGGCCATGTGCACACCCTGTCCTGAAGGAGGCCGGAGATGGATCACATCACACTTGCGCTCAGGATCATGTCTGAAGAATTTCCAGTCTGCGTTTGGGACTTGATAATTCATGTCTTGAAGAGCACCTGCACTCCTTTTGCGGGGAGCTGTGGCTGGGAAACAGAAGAGGTCGTTGGAGGATCTAACTCACTGGTAACCTTTTTTTCATGATCCCCTCACCTGAGGAGACTTTTTGGACATTATTTTCCTTACTCATATCTCCCTTGAAATTTTCTTATCACATATATAACATGTTTCATGTCTTATAGGTCTATCTGCTCTTCACGCGTTAAAAGAGATTTTGGCCCCCACCCCAGTACCAACTTGTATCCTCTTGGGGGCGATATTGCTCCTGTTTAGATGATGTGATCAAAATGCCTGTAGATTCAGGCCTTAGCAGGTCTGGAGTAGAAGAGGCTACTGGTTGGAGCTACTTACGGCAGAGTTACAAACTGAACAGGAAGGCAGCCCTTCCCTTTTGAGACCTCTAAACTCTGGAAAGTCATTTCATTCAGGAACCATTCAAAGAGAGGAGGGAATAGGCGGGATGATATTTCCTTGGACAGAGCATCCCAGGAGATGTCCGTCCTACACCACCCTCCTGTAGGAAAGACGCCCTGTTCTCCAGGAGGTGTTTCTATCACCGAAATCTGCACACCGTTAGCAATGCGGTGTCAGGACTGGCTGCTTCTCACTTTCCCTGATGTGCAGTAGGAGCTGTGCAAAGGAGACACGTGTTGCTTGCTTTTGTCTAACAGTGGGATCTGCTCAGTGCTGGGGCTCAAGGGAACCAGCCGGGTTTAGCAAAGGTCTCACAGCTCAAGGCAGAACCGGTAGGGGACTTGGAGCTGGAGGTGGGGTGGGGAAGGTGACATTCTGGGAAAGAGGTGAGTCGTGTGGTTCAGAAATTTTGCTGTGGGAGGGGTCCCAGAGGGCCCAGAGGTGGGCCTCGGCTGTGAGGATGGAGCTGGAGAGGAAGGAGGCAGGGGAGAGCTCAGAGATCGGGGCTGGAGCCACGTTAGGGGCATTTGTCTTTATCCCCAGAGCAGTGTGAAACCATGGCAGTGTCTTAAGTCAGGGTGTGGGTTTGTGACGTGATTAAATTCTCTTGGCTGTATTGTGAGAACAGATGGAAATAGGGCAGGGATGGGGGGAGGGTGGGCCCACAAATAAGGAGGGAACGACAATAGTCCAATTAGGAAATTACAGGCATCCAAAGGAGGGAAGATGGTTACTTAGATCAGGGCACTTCAGTGATTGCAGAAAAAATAGAGGAAGGATTGAGGAGACAAACTTAATAAAATTGTTTTACGAGTTGGATGGGGGGTGCCATCAAACCATGCCAGCGTCCCTGTTTGCCCACTGGATGGAGGAAGGGGAGATCGTCCCCCACACAAGCAAGAGGACCAAGTTCAGGATGAAAGATGTTGAGTTTGCTCTTAGATGCCTTGATTTTAGATGACCCTGAGACCATGAATGAAGACGTGGGAAATTAGAAACTACTGGAGATGCTGGATGGGGGTCTGTCCTTCCCGTGTACCTCCATGCTCACTGTGGACACCCTGAGAAGGAGAGGGCTGGGATAAGGCACTCTGAGCCCCAGTAAAGAGGACGCAGTAAGAGGAGGGACATAGGGAAGAGGCAAGCATTAGCACAGTTTATGATCCAGGGCCACAGTCTGAAAACCGAGCAGTGGTAGAAACAGAGAGAATCACGTGTTCCAGTGGAGGAGCTGTCGGTGGGGGCCAGCCCTGCTTAGGACCCAAGGGACAGGAGGCTTGGGTATGGCAGCTGAGTGTAAAGACGCGGCCAGCTCTGGTCACTGTGGCTGCGGCACAGTTGTAGAACAGTGGCAAAGCTGTAACTAGCATGATGGAAAGAGTCCTCCAGAGCCAGACTGGGAAGGGGAGAAATGAACCTGAGAACCCGAGAGGCTCCAAACAACCAGGAACTATGAGGCAGCAGAGGAGGCTTATACGGGTCAAAAATATTTTGTGTTTGTTTCTTGTCTTCTGCGTTTGGGTTTGTTTTTAAGCTGGAGAGCGTTTAAACATGTTAAAGCTAGTAGAGGCCGGGGGAGGTCGGAGAGAAGCACTAAATATAACAGAGAGAGAGAGAGAGAGAGAGAGAGGGGAGAATGTCAGCAGTGTTTCCGTGAAACCGCAAAGAAAGGCAGGGGCTCCAAAGCCGAGTTAAGATGCTCTGCCTTCCTAACAGAAGAGGCAGCCCTCTACCACGGTGGGCTGTGCACAGGGTAGCTAAGAGTGCACGAAGCAGGAGACAGAGAGGCTGGAATTGCAAGTATTGCCCAGAAATGGAAGAGCTAGTCTCCTCGCTGCGAAATGCAGCGTGCTCCTGGCAAAGATGCGGCATCTAAAATCTTCGGTGTGTTCAGCCCCAGCCAGAGGGAGGCGGCCCTGTCTACACCGCTTGCTGCGACACCTCAGTGCCCAGAAACTCTGGCAGGGACAGTGCTGGCACCACCCATTTTCCGAGGGAACTCTGCGGCCCTTATGGCCACCAGAACATTCCACTGAGTATAATGAAAATACGCAGTGGCGAATTAGGGGATGAAAATTTGTCCCATGTAAACATGAGTTCAGTGGCTTGTAAGTGAAATTATAATTATGCCCAACTTTTATTTGATGGAGGCACACATCATTATCCTCTGGCTAAATTATTCCATGATCCATCGGCCAGAGTGAGGTGTTTAGTTTATTATTTCTGCAAGTTTTGAGGTGCATGGACCCTGCTATAGGACACAGAGGCTCTTCTCTGCGTTAACCTCCCAAGCCTACATCAAGTGGTGAGGCAATTTGCTTTCCGACAGATCCGGCTTCAAATCCAAGGCACTGTCTGTGTGATCATGGGCAGATATCTGAAGTCCTTTGAAATGTAGACTTCTTTTGTTTTTGATGGTGAATATAATTCATAGAGCTGGAGTGGGGACTAAAGGAGACGTTGGAGGTCAAGACTTTCAACTTGGATCAGGACACATAGTAGGTGCTCATTACAGATGAGCTGCCCCTGAAGGAATCTGTGGCAGAGGTTGTTGCCCGGTGGCTTTTGTTTGAACTGCTTCCAGATCCATCCATTTTTCCAGGGTTGCAACCCTCCCCGTGAAGGACTGCCGGTTCCTGCTTTGCACTTTGGTGTGTCCAGTGAGAGTTGGGTGTGCTGTGATGTGGGGAAAGATCCAGCTCCTTAAGAGAATCTGACCCAAGAAGAGGTCAGTTTACACCCTTCTGCTTTCTTCCCTCCTTCTTGAAATACGGAGGTAATGATTAGATTTGCAGCCATCATTTAGAAATACAAAGTCAGGGACGCCTGGGTGGCTCAGTTGGTTAAGCGGCTGCCTTCGGCTCAGGTCATGATCCCAGTGTCCTGGGATCGAGTCCCACATTGGGCTCCTTGCTCGGCAGGGAGCCTGCTTCTCCCTCTGCCTCTGCCACTCTGTCTGCCTGTGCTCACTCGCTCGCTCGCTCGCTCTCTCTCTGACAAATAAATAAATTTTAAAAATCTTAAAAAAAATTTAAAAAAAAGAAATACAAAGTCATATTTGAAATAAAAAAGAAACTTAAAATCTTTAGGACTGTGAAGCTGTCATATCAGACGCAGGCTTCCTAGCTCCTTATTTATGTTCATATGGAATTTAAGTCCCTATAATGTTGGCTTTTCTGATATGGACTAAGAGGTTTTTGCGTGTGTGTGTTTTTTTGTGTTTTTGTTTTTCTTTTTTCCTTTTCCACCACGGCACAAACCAAGCATGCTCAATCTCACTGAATTTCTCAGTGTAAACTTAAAAATATATATTTTTTCCTTGCCTCTGTGCCTGTGAATGTACTATTTTTGACTTTAGAATACATTTTTTTACTGTCTGCACTCTCCAAGAAGAGGCAAATTCTTAACTTTCAAAATAAAGATCATTGATACCAACCAACCTGTGAAGGCCTACCTCACCACCCCCACACTACTATTCACTCCCTTCCCAGGGTCTCTCTATTTATAGGAGACATTTTTATAGCTCCACCTCATAAAAATCAATTAACCTGGCTTTAAAATCTTCCAGAGCTTGAAGGGGAAAAAATCATGTGTACATGTGTATTGAGTGTTTGCTCTCTTGAGAACCCCATGTGAAATCATGTTCCCACACACATATGCATATATGAATAAATGCAAATAATTTTGTGTGCATTTATGAGTATATACGTATAAATATGCATAAATAAAATATGGATATGTATTTGTGTGTGTGCATAAACATACATACAAACCAATCAGGGCCTTGAACGAGCAGGTGCTTGATTATAATTTGTTGAGTAAATAAATACACAGTTCTCTTAAGGAAATAAAATTATGGGTGAGGGTTACTATTTTTTCTCTCCTCGTTGGAATATGTAATTCTGAGGTCTACCCTGAGATCTGATGGTGTGACATGTAGACAACAATGGTTAAGTGACTCATCTTGGTTGTTGCCCCTGAAATATGAGCTAAAGAAGTTTATCATCCTGAGATGAAACTGGAAGGAACTGCTGTTTGGAAGTATCTTACCTGTCTAGCAGCAAAAAAATATTTTTGCAACCAATGAATAATTCAATCATTGAAGTCAACTTATGAAATAAGAATTGCTATATTTTGGGGCGCCTGGGTGGCTCAGTGAGTTAAAGCCCCTGCCTTCAGCTCAGGTCATGATCCCAGGGTCCTAGGATCAAGCCCCGCATCGGGCTCTCTGCTCAGTGGGGAGCCTGCTTCCTCCCCTCTCTCTGCCTGCCTCTCTGCCTACTTGTGGTCTCTGTCTGTCAAATAAATAAATAAAATAAAATAAAAAAAAGAATTTTTTTTTTTTTTATAAAAAGTTGAAATAGGTTCCATGTCAGTGATTAGAACACCTGTGGACCCAGAATCAACATTAAGGCCTATCAGCCAAGTTCAGTTCCCCTTCCATGACCTCATGATGCAAATCATGGTAGGCACCTGACTGAGAGTCATACTGACTACTCAGGAAGAAATGCCTAGATTCCATGAGCTGGAAAATTTGACATGATCATCCTCATTGAATCCAAAGGCTGTGTTCCTTAGTTGTAAAACCTCCTAATATCCCTCTAAACATAAGATATGCCAAAACACGGTAACTGCAGAGTGAGTCTTGTGAAAGCCATTTGTAGCAACAACCAGGTGGGAGGTAGCCAGAACCACACAGCAGGACAATCCAGCGTTGCAACAGCCTGCTGGTGCTTAGAAAATAACAGGCTCCCTAGACCACCTGGGACTGGGCAACACCAAGTATTTTAATACACACGAGCATCTAATTCACCCACTGAGAAGTTTTCAGATTTCATCTCCTGAATATTGTAGTGGCGGTAAACCCAGTGGTGGAGAACTGTTCCAAGGCACAGCGGAGGAGTCAAGAATAGCCTATGCGCTCTTGATCTGGTGGGTGTGTGCATGGGGTAGGGGTGCTCACTTAGCTCTAGGGGAGTTTTGAAAAAAAAATAGCAACTGAAGTTCCGGCCATCACCTGTTCCCACTGTGCAATCCCTCGGCATTCTTCCACTGACTTCCTCTACCCCCTCTGGAGTTGCCACCCCTCCTTAAAGAGCACACCTGGAGTTTCACTCAGGTGCCCACCCGCTTCTGTTCCTCTGTGCCTTTTAGAATCTGCCACATTACATTTGGCTAATTTAGCCAGGTAAGTCTTTAACAAAGCACACCCTTGGAGGCTTGATTTTTCCTTCCTTCATGCTCTGATCTGTTATCTAACAACAATAAAAGCAATGCAAGGAATGGGTTGAAGCATGATTTCTGAAATTACTCTGATTGGTCCTTACAAAATTTATTTAGAGAGGTGTCAGTGAAATGAGTAGTCTGCATGTCTGCTGATTCCCACAGAGGATAAACAGTCTCTCGGGAGATCAGCTTGGATTCAGCCGTTGAATGAAGTTTAGGTGAGATGATGCTTAGGTCATAATCAAACCTGATTTTCTAAAACAATTTTCTCTGCATAAATCTCCAGCTGCTATTTTACTTCATACAATATGATATTAATGATACAAATAGATATTAAGTTTAACAATATTTGAAAATGCTTTTCCGTTTTGGTGCCGTTCAACCAGGGAATTCAATGGCTTGGAAATGGTAGAGATTATGATTTTATAATCCCTTGCACATCCATCTGGTTTAGGTATTATGGTCATTACCATTATTCTTCATATTGTTATATCCATTTAAAAATTGCTACCAGGTGTGGAGGAAACACATTTTTTTCTTTTTTTGTCTCCTAGCAACAAAGATGATCGAGGACATTTGCCTCAGTCCAGGAGGACGATTGGTGGAATCTTGTGCTCAACCACATGAGATTGCTCTCCCAGCTCTTCCATTAACAGCTGTAAACTTGACCAATATCACCAACGAAGTTGTCATGTGACACCTTCTCATCAGTCCATGGTTTTCTAAGAAAGATCCAGGAAATGTATCATGTGCAGATACCTTTAATCCTATCTCCAGTTACCAGGGGATGTGTTTGTATAGTTATTTAAAAAAAAAAAAAGATCCAAGACCCTATGACAGAATTAGATAAACTAATTAATTAATTGGAGAAAATCAATCTTCACTAAAACCTGAAAAATCATGCAATTATTTGATGGTCTCACGACTACCTGGTTACCAATTTCCAAATATGCAAAAGTCTTTGGTAACTGTATCTGGAGAAGAGATAACTAAAGCAGGTAACTTCCCATGGGGGAAAATTATTTAGTATTTACCAAATATTTTTAGGATCTATCCTTCAGACACTGGGCTATTTAGTGGGCATAGAGATGAATACAATGGAAACAAAATCCCTTTTCTCATGGACTTATTGTCTGGTGGAGAAGGCAGGCTATATTCAAATGAATGGATAATATATATAATTATAAATAGGGATACCTGCAAAGCCTCTTCTTCCTTTACCACATTATACAGCATACACGGCCAATGCCTGGATGTGTTTTACTGCAAACTGATCCTTTAAACAGTGCTGTAGGTGGAACAAAAAAGATGCTGATTATATATATTTTAGAGTGAATGAAGGCATGAATGAAAGACTATTTCTGGATAGTACCCTGGGAACAGACCTCTCTAGGCAGCTTAATAACTACCTCTTTTCATGGAAGACAGAATCCAGCATATTTCTGTTTGTTTGCTTCTACTTGAATGAACCAGATATTTAGCAAGACAATAATAGATGTTTTGCAAAATAATCACAACTCTAGTCATTCTAAATAAAGACAGGAAAATGCATGCAGTAGGTGGGGCAAGGGAAAAACACTGTCTAGAGAGAGCTCACTTGAACACTTGGGCAGGTAGTTCCTTTATTCTCCTGAATGTACAGGTTGGCTTATTTCTTTGTTTTGGCAATATTTCTTAGGATCTCCATGGCCCTTCATTTTTACATGTCCTTCAGCTGTAAGAGAATTCCAGAATTACTGCATTTCTCCATAAGCAGGTTTGCTTCTTCTTTGGGTTATCCGTGTTCTCCAAGAGGAAGTCATAAAAGTTTCATTTATATTTAATTAAAAATAAAAATATAAACAAATACATATTGATGATATATATTTAAGGTGCTCTTATTCTAATAAACATTGCTGTGGAATAAGAGATCTAAAAATAGATAAAGAGGGGCACCTGGGTGGCTCAGTGGGTTAAAGCCTCTGCCTTCTGCTCAGGTCATGATCACAGGGTCCTGGGATTGAGTCCCAAATCAGGCTCTCTACTCAGCAGGGAGCCTGCTTCCTCCTCTCTCTCTCTACCTGTCTCTCTGCCTACTTGTGATCTCTGCCTGTCAAATAAATAAATAAAAATCTTTAAAAAAATAGATAAAGATCCAGGATGATATGATATCAGATATATGGATCAGAAATTCCACTTAATATAGCCCCGGAGTTCTTCAAGCTGTAGCCAAATGTCAAATCACATTTAAAATATAAAAATGACCAATAGTGGATTAAAAATTTTTTTCTATCCTTTGTTACAAATGGCCCAGTGAATTATGCTTGATTTTTTTTTTAACTTGATTCATGTAATCCCTCAGGAGTGAGAAAATTTGGAAACAGATTTTGTTGACCCAAAAGTATGTAAAATATGTAGTAATTAATTAATAATTAAACTTATTTCTAATATTCAAGAGCTTTATAGTTTAAAAAGAATAGATAAATGTAAGTATGAAATTTTGGGATTATTGATTTTCTAAGAGAGAGATTTTTTTCAAATTATAAGATTTGTGATTTTAATAAATAAAATCTTAAATAAAAAAAAAAGGGGGATGCCTGGGTGGCTCAGTTGGCTAAGCAGCTGCCTTCAGCTCAGGTCATGATCCCAGCATCCTGGGATCAAGTCCCACATCGGGCTCCTTGCTCGGCAGGGAGCCTGCTTCTCCCTCTGCCTCTGCCTGCCACTCTGTCTGTGCTCGCTCGCTTTCTCTCTCTCTCTCTCTCTGACAAATAAATAAATAAAATCTTAAAAAAAAAAAAGATTTGTGATTTTAACAAGAAAACACTAATGGAGGGGAAAGGATGAACACAAATCCAAAATGAAAAGAGGGGATACTTAGAAAAGGGAAGCACCTCTGTGGATGGAAAGGAGAGAGCAGGTAAGAAAGACCCTGAAGGGACCATCAGGAGGACTGGCTGAACACTGACTGTGGAACTGAGTGAACAGCACAGGTGGTAATGTCTGGAGCTCCTGTTTTTTTTTTTTTTTTTAAGAGTTTATTTATTTATTTATTTATTTGAGAGAGTGAGAGTAAGAGAGAGAGAGAGAGAGAGAGGGAGGGAGCACCAGCAGGGGGAGGAACATAGGGAAAGGGATAAGTAGACTCCCTGCCGAGGGGGAAGCCAGACATAGGACTCAATCCCAGGACCCTGAGATCATGACCTGAGCCAATGTCATATGCTTAACCAACTGATCTACCCATGTACCTCTAGAGCTTCTTGTCTATGTGATAGACTTATCAGGGATCCTCCCCAGGGGTAATGGCTAATTTTGTAGGTCATGGAGTGTTGGAAGTTAATTATTAATTAGAATGTATTCCACTAGAATGGAATTAAATGGGTTGGAACATGAATTACAGATTTTAAAGTCTTGGACAACTGGGCAGGATTTGAGAGGCAATAAAATCTCTTGAACAAATCAGTGTAAGCAGGATTAAAAGAGAAACCAGTAAGAGAAGATATCTTCTTCAAAGGCTGTTGTTGTCAGTAAGAACCAATATTTACATTTAGGTAAGTATGCAATGCATGCTTAGTTCCATGCATTGCAACTAATGCATGAAACTAATTTCATGCATTGCAAAAACAATGCAAAGAATTCAAAATGCTTGGCGATTAAGAGAAAGAACGAGGTTGAAGTCACGGAAAGGATGAAAACGAGTACTATATACCTAGAGGATCCACGGGAGTATGTGTTCAGAGACTTAAATATTATACACGTCAGTATAATAATTTATGTACCCTTGCATAGGTTCCTGTCTTTAATTTGTAAATATGCTTAGTTATGCAAGGTGGGAACTTGTTCACAGATGAACCTTGTACTGGACTGTCATCTCTGCTCATGTAGTCCTCAGTGCCATTTCCTCCCCAACTGTTACTGAGCATTGTGTGTATGTCAAGTGGTCTTCTTATGTTAATGTATCTAAGTGTCTCTATACTATCGCATGTTCATTAATATCTCCAGTTGAGTGATGACATAATACACTAAAATTCATTCAGCATGTATAGACAAGAGCCACGATGAACATCTATGTCTGTTTGATGTCCAAGTTCACACTTGACTACTTACACTGACTTTCACAAATCAGCTCTGAGAGAAACAGATGGGAAGAATGGGAGAAAACACTGTAGAAAAGAGAGGGGAGGAACTGAGGGAAATCGTTACAAGCACCTTTGTTTTATTTTCTCTTCATGAAGCAGAAGTCTACATGATGTCTGTTGGCTATAGTTCTAAAATGAAACTACAGAAAGGCATAACTCACGTCACTAAAAATGCATCATCATTATCACCTGGCCCCCTGCACAGATGTACTGTTTATTAAGAGCCCACAGTCCAAGTGATTATAGAAATGACACTGCTTTGGTAATGATTTCTACAGGTATTCTCTGAAGTGGGGCATGTGATGTAGACATAGACATCTGGGCCTGTCAACATTAATTTTCAAACAATGTGACATAGGGCTTTGAACTTTCTGCTTTTGTGAAATATCATTCCCCTAGAAGTCAATATTAGTTAATGGCAAGGTATTCTCTTTGCATTTTTATTCTGGCCGTGCTACAGGCTACAAGAAGTACTCAGGCTGAAGTCCATGCATAAAAATGTCTTTTTTTTTTTCCCCTAAAAGCAATTGCATGTTTAATCACTGGCAATATTGCTCTCTGTCTGAGGATGGTCTAGTTACTGTGCTACTCTACCTGATGGCTTTATTTAGCCGTGTATCATATTAGCTGTAAAGGTAGTCAATAGGACAGATCAATATTTATGATGCAATTTATGAGATAGATAGACACAGAAAACAGAAAATCTTTAAGCTCAGGACTGGGTACTAGGTGTCTAAGAAGGATAGATTTCTACTAAGATGTACCTTTGAGATTCAATCATGTTCTCTGGAACAACACTAAAGATAGTTGAAACATTTCACCTGGACACTATGCAAATCTGCACCAATTTTCATCTAAACACATCCTAGAAGACTTTTTATAATGAGAGATTTGTGGTTTCAAAAGGTAGAACTTTCTCTGTAAATCATGCCAGAATTTAATCTTCAATTTGTTGAACTCCAAAGCCTACACTATTTTCTCTTCATCCTACCATGGGCGTATGAGACTAGCCAATACTTACCATCCTGGTGAATTAAAAAGTTGGCTCATTTATAGATTCTTTCTAGGGATAAGCTTTGGCAAAAGTTAATGAATAACATGCCCAACATCTATGGGTTCTCTAAAGGTAATTACCCAGGGGAAGAAAGAAAGGAAAAATAAAGAAAGCTGGGCCAATGAAAGGTCACATTCATTTTTACATTTGTGTGCTTCTGGGCTGTGATCACGGCCAAAATATTTGGAGACCATGAGTAGATCTCCCAGGACAAAATTGCCACAGGTAAAATGCTTCCTGCATCAGATAAAAGGAAGCCTTCTCCATTGGCCAGTGGGCCCGAGATGGAGCTATCATCTATGGACAAATGTAACAAGGCAGGACTAATTCAGAGATAAGAAAATGTCTGTTTATCAACAACAGCAAAAAATGTATTTTGGGGGGCAGAGCTGCTTCATAGATTCTCAATGAGCTACATAGAAAATGTAAAATTGATAAATACACAATGACCTTTCCATTATCAGCAGGTACTCATATTGAAGGGGCTGAAAGAGGCGGCCAAGTCCACTCCTTCTCTGCTACCATCTCTTCCCAATCAGAACAGCTGTTCTTGTGCATGTATGAAGACCATGCACCCCAAACCTTCCAATGGATTTAGAAATGTCTTATTACTTTATGCTTCTTTTGAATAGCTTCAGTACTAAATGGCATTTTGTAATTAAGGGAAAACAAACCCAACCTTTATAATTTCTCAAGGTAAAACAACTGCTCTGAATTGGCCAGTTACCCCTAAACCTATGGGTGATTGAGACGCTTCCTGCTCCCATTTCTACATCCTGCTTGAAATATCATCCCAGAGCTCCTCCTTGCATGGGGGTCTGCTCCTGAAGCATGAGGTTGGGGGAGGCAAGAATGAGTGGGTGCAGAGTCAGGAACGGAGCAGACAGAAACTACGCAACTCGTTTCATAGAACTTGATGCTGCCAAATGCACACTAGCCTTGAGGATGTCCAGACCCATTCTCAAATTCCAGCTCCAACAAGTGTGAACTTGTGGAAACCCATTCATCTCTTTTCCATTCAGTTGTTCATCTCCGAGACAATTATAAGTGATACCTGGGTCCTAAGGCATGTGTGTGGCCATTAAACAAAATATTGTATGTAAGGTGCCTGGCTCCTGATGCATTACAGCAAGCACTTATTGGATGATATATATTGTATACTTAGCTCTCTAAAGCATTCTCCATACCTACAAAATGACAATTAAAAAAAAAAAGCATTTACTTCAAGGGTCCTTGTAAGAATTAAGTGAGTTATAAAATGCAAAGCCCTTCATACAGAGTCCAGCTACAGTAAGGACTGTTGAATTGTTAGCTACTATTAATATAATAAAACCTATGTCATGTAGGTATATTCTATTTAGTTTACAGAAAGGAGAAACAACTAAGGATCTGAAACAATGACAGTGAGTAAGTGGTCAGACTCTAATCAGCCCTGACCTCTAAAGTCCTGAGGAAGAAGAGAGTCAGAGAGAGAATCACAAAACCATGGGCCTGAAAGGAAGCTGGGGCAGTCCCGAGGGCAGACCCACCCTTGTGGACACTTAAAATAGGTGCCCAGAGAGGGTCTGCTGGGCCTAGTCACTCAGTACAGGCTTCTTGGCATCTTATCTACCCCATCCTGCCTTTTCGTGGGATACTGTTTGTTCCTTTGCCCCATATGCTCCTGTGCACAGATTTTTCTACCTTAGAGCCCTTGGAGCTTTCTCTCCGCTGCTGTCCCTGCTGCCACGTTCCCTCTCTTCAGCAGCTCTGGTGGCTGTCCTGCATCCTGCATGCTTTCTTCAATGGTTTCTCCCAAGAGGGCTTCATCCTGTGAATCACCAGAGCCCCTTGAAATGCAGATATCAAGGCTCCTCCCCTAAAGAGTTGGCCTAGATGTTGACTATAGCATTCTTAGAATTGTAAATTGAGTGTCTTCACCAGGCACAGTGGAAAACTGTAAAGTAAACAGGCCTTGGCCATGGAGAGACGCAGTACTTCACCCCTCAAAATCAGCAAATATCTGACCCTATCTACCATCTCTCTCTCTCTGTGTCCTCTCTACTTCCATTACCACTTCTCTGCACGCCATTATTTCATTTTTTATGTCTTTTGGAATCATTATGATCTAACTCGGGATCAGAAAGCCTCCAGTTGGACCAAGGGTAAGCTTAAGTGGTTCAATCAACCCCTTGGAAGCATATATACCATTTTACTCTTGTACATTTCTAGGCTTTTAGAGGTAGTGTTTTCTTAACTTTCAGAAGATTAACAAAGAGACCACGATCCAAAGAACGCAAAGGAACAATGAAGGATGCAGTGTTATCTATCTATCTATCTATCTATCTATCTATTTTTTATTATTTACTGACTTGACCAAATAGGGGCAATGTCTGAAATTTACCTTTGGTATTTCCAGTATAATAGCTATTTATACCAGATGCCAAAATACTGATGACTTGTTTCTGCCAACTATCAGGCATTCCAGTTAGTTATATACTTAGGGTCAGGGAGATGATTACTGGGTGCATTCATGGACTAGTGCATTCCCTGTGAACCATAATGCATCTATTAATTATGTGGTCTTTAAACAACCCTCCTCTAAAAGGGGCTATGATGACATTTTGGGATTTCCCAGGATCAGTGTCAACTAGGATCCTATATCCTTCAGTCTTCAAATGACTGGAGATTAATTTCCCCTAAGTGCACAATAACATGAATGGCTAGAGATCTCTTTGGGAATTGATTGGAGAAGGCATCACCGCGTATATGAGCATGGCATTTCAAGACCATTCTCATAAGAATCTGGTTTACCTGTCAGTCAGTGAGTTGGCACATGTCTGGAAACTGGGTAAAAGATTATTACTTTTTATTAGAGTACCCTCAGGTTGCTAATGGTGCATGCTTGATTTATTTTATCGATGTAGATTGAGCAATACTCTTTCTGGACATTATCTCTTGCCTGTGGAAACTCCCTGTTCTTTAATTATCTCAAGGACTTTCAGTAGGTCAGGTCTTCCTCACTGCCATGCCAATCTTGCAACTCATTACTATAATTGGGTCCACCTGGTTTCTGAATAGTTAAATACTGAGGATTTGCCTCTATTATGTAGCATCTTACATCCTTTGTTACCAAAGACCCAGGTTTATTATGGTGGCCAAGACAATGGCCACCATTCCTAAGTCTCTCATCATTGACAGCAACACATTTTTGTTATATTGTTAAACAATTTCCTCTGAGACCTTCTGTAGAGCATGATTTGCTTATAGCTTTCTGGCTTTATATGGAATACTTACTCTCATACAACTATGTGGCTGTGTTTTTATCCCTCCTTTTGTGGTCTGCCTTAGCTGTTCTGAAGTTTCTATTCCACTTAGTGTGGACCATCACTGTATCTAATCTATTTATTTATTTATTTATTTATTTATTTTTTATATTATATTACATTAGTCACCATACAGTACTTCGTTCATGTAGAACACCATGATTCATCATTTGTGCACAACACTTGGTGCTCCTTGCAATACATGCCCGCCTTAATACCTATCACTGAGATAACCCATCTGCCCACCCTCTCCCCTCTGAAACCCTCAGTTTGTTTCCCAGGGGCCATAGTCTCTCATGGTTCCTCTCCCCCTCTGACTTGGCTCCTTCCTTTTTCCTTTCCTTCTAATTTCCTCCATGCTATTCTTTATGTTCCACAAATAAGTGAAACCATATGATAATTGACTTTCTCTGCTTGACTTATTTCAGTTAGCATAATCCCCTCTAGTTCCATCCATGTTGATGCAAATATTGAGTATTTATCCTTTCTGATGGCTGAGTAATATTCCATTGTATATAAGGACCACATCTTCTTTATGCATCTGTTGAAGGGCGTCTCAGGTCCTTCCACAGTTTGGCTATTGTGGACATTGTTGCTATGAACATTTGGATGCATGCACCCCTTCTTTCACTACATCTGTATCTTTGATGTAAGCACCCAGTATTTCAAATGCTGGATCATAGGGTAGCTCTATTTTTAACTTTTTAAGGAACTTATACAGTGTTTTCCAAAGTGGTTATGAAAAGCCCACAGTGAATATCATTTTCAATCTGGAAAAGCTGAGAGCCTTTTCCTTAAGATCAGGAACACAAGGATATCCATTCTTGCCACTCCTGTTCAACATAGTACTAGAAGTCTAACATCAGAAGTCAGACAACAAACGGAAATAAAACGTATTCAAATTGGCAAAGAAAAAGTCAAACTCTCTCTCTTTGTAGATTACATGATACTTTCTGTTGAAAACCCAAAAGACTCCACACCCAAATTACTAGAACTCATACAGCAATGCAGTGATGCAGCAGGAAAAAATATCAATGCACAGAAGTCAGTTGCTTTCCTATACACTAACAATTTAACTGTAGAAAGAGAAATTAGGGATTCTGTTTACAATACCACCAAAAGCCATAAGATAACTAGGAATAAACCTAACCAAAGAGGCAAAGGATCTATACTCTAGAAACTACAGAACACTCATGAAAGAAATTGAAGAAGACACAAAGAAGATTGAAAAACATTCCATGCTCATGGATAGGAAGAATAAACATTGTTAAAATATCTATGCTGCCCAGAGGATCCTGATCAAAATACCAAGGGCATTTTTCAAAGAGCTGGAACAAACAATCCTAAAATTTATATGAAACCAGAAAACACCCTAAATCACGAGGGAAATGTTGAAAGAGAAAAACAAGCAAATCACATTGCCTGATTTCAAGCTGTTACAAAGCTATGATCACCAAGACAGTATGGCACTGGCACAAAAACAGACACACAGATCAATGGAACAGAATAGAGAACCCAGATATGTACCTAATCTTCTATGGCATCCTAGCCATGTGTTAGCATCATTTCTAGGGACTTTGTCAGACTGCCAAATCCTGCGTGCCCTGATAGTGCTCTTTGTTGATGAACTCATTCTTAGTGAACATGATGTTCTACCATCATTTGATTTTGCATGTTCAGAAGCCCATGTCTTATCCATGGACCCTGCTGCCACAGATATGGGTTCTCCAGGTTCTGAACCTCCTTCAGCATCAGCTCCCTTCTCTCCCCTACCAGGCCCAGCAATTCATCATCAGATTGTAGACTGGGTTGGACCCTGGTTATGGATCAAATGTTTTTGTTTACCCACAAATTCATATATTAGAGTCCTGATCCCCAGTGTGATGGCACTCAGAGATGGAGCCATTAGGAGGTATTAGGATCAGATGAGAGGGGGACCTATGATGGGATTAGTGCCCTTACAAGAAGAGATGTCAGAGGGCTTATGCGCTCTCAATCTCTCTCTCTGTGGGCACACAAAAGGGTCATGTGAACACACAATTAGAAGGTGGCTGTCTATAAGCCAAGAAGAGTGCCCACACCAGGATCGGACCATTCTGTCCCTATGATCTCAGATTGCCAGTCTCTGGAATGTGGGAAAATAAATTTCCATTGTTTAAGTCACCTACTCTATGATCTGTTGTGATGGCAGCCTGAGATAAGACACCATCCCACTTTACAACTAGTGAGTTTTAGTAATTACACCATTGCAACACAAGGGACTGACAGGGCTCCACCCATCAGGGGGGAGGACCTTTCTGCCAGTCAGTCAGCAAGTAACTCACCTTCAAAACCCCTTTCCTTTGGTCCATTCCTGGTCCCAACTTTTCTGGGTGAGTTCTTTCAGGAACAGACCCTGAATTGGAGATATTTATGTTAGAAGTTTACTAGAGAGTTCTTGTGGGAACAATACTTAGAAGGAGTGGAAGAAGCAGTACTGGGTTAAAAAAATCCACATTAAAATGTGACATAGCCGTAACAAAGGACTCAGCTGATCCCATGTGAGCTCTGGAGCAGAGATAGGCCTTTGAGGTGACCTACATGATGCATGGAGCCTTGGCCATTGTGCTCCCAGGTCACCTGGCCAGTGGCTGCAGCTCAGCCTTATGTAAGGAGTATAAATTTGGGTAAGGTAACCAGAAGGCAAATGCCTGGGAAGATAGTCAGCTCTGAGACATCAGAGGCCATAGTCTTGGCAGCCGAGGGAATCAGGGTCTTTATCTAGGAAAGGGTTGGGTTGTCAAGGTTCATCATAACATCTACTGCACTACCTATGCCACAGAGATTGGAAAGACATGCAGGGAGTTACTGCTGTTGAAGTCTGTCCATCAAGATGCCCTTCCCACATTCTAATTGGCAGTTGACAAATAGAGTTTATTTAGAGGAGTCACAGCACAAGAACTGGCAACTGACTCAGACTATGACCTTTAAAATCAAAGAGGTGGGATCCCAGTGCTGAGTCTACCACTAAATACATAATGTTGAATCCTAAATCTGCCTTACTTGTAAATTGACCATCATCATGTTTCCATCACCAGATTTGAGGATTACAAATATGATATACAACAAGCACAGTGCTCAGCAAATGGCAAGTACATTGCAAGTGATGAATTACTATTATAATCTGTATTTTTACCTCTTGTAAATCTGACTCCTTGATGAATTCAATTCCAGCAAAGGCAGGAGTAGAGATGAACATCTGGGCCAAGGCTCGGATTTAGAAGACAGGCCTCTAGTCTAGATTCTGACACACATGTCTTTTCACTTCCTTAGAATTATTTGCTTCTCCAATATTATTTTTCTGATATCAAAAATGAGCTATTTATTTCCAAAATCCCTTTAGGTTCTGGGCTTTGATTTTCCATCATCTGTAAAATGAGCATAACAAAGTGAATCTCTCTGGATTATGGGGAATCAAATAAGGTCACATGTGGGAACATAGTTTATAAACTGTAAAGGTTGTGGGACTTTATCATGAATAATAACCACAAACAGGACCGTGATGCAATCCTTTAAAGTTAAGCCCAAGGCTTAGTTCAGCAGTAAAGAGAAGTCATATTTACACTTAAAGATTCTCATTCTCCCCTGGTTTTTCATGTTGGGGTCTCATTAGGCAAATCATCTCTCTTGTTATGAGTCTCCCAGTCTGATTTCTCCCATGTAGAATAGTTAATGGGTTCTAGCAGGTGCACACTTACATTAACTTGGTAGGTGATCACAAACAAGCACATTATCTTTGCCAACCTCTGCTTCCTTTTGGTAAAATAAGTGATTTTAAAGGCTTTTTCCATCTTTTATTTCTTAATGGTCTAGAGTTGAGCTGTCTTGGGGGAAGGGATAGATATGTTTCTGTGGTAAAAAATAACTATGTCATCAATTCTAAATATCTTTAAAAAACCTTGGATAATTCTGTTCAAACTTTGGGATGTTGGTGAACCCATCTGCTGAATGCTATTAATGTGCCTGACAATATGCTAAGGGATTTATATGGACACAATTCTCTTAATGTCCACTGTAATCCTCTGGGGTAGGTATTATTTTTTTTTCCAATTAATGGGTGAATAATTTATCTTCAGAAGGATTAACCAGCTTGAGTAATTTTGTACAAGCTTTAAATTGCAGAGCTAGTATCTAAACCAAATATCCTACCATGTTGCTGATCTTCTAAGTCAACATACCAAACATATATTCACTTGAAAAATTATGTTCTACAAAGTGTTGTATTGGTCTATACAGGTCACAAGCAAAAATGTCTGCAGAAAACAGACACCTGAGCCACACAAGTCAAGACATCTGGATAAGACCATGCTATCAGGCCTGGAATGGTCAGTAGCAGCCACTGTCCTTCTCCAGGAAAGGCTGTCAAGTGGGAATTAGGCTTCACGTTATGTAGATCTTCCAATCGTATGGAGAAGTCAGAACAGTGGGTCTCTTCTAAATGAAATTTCCAATTTTAATATGTTGGCAGCAAACTGTAAAAAATAAATAAACGTTGATGTTCCCAGACAAAATGTAGCCAGCAACTGCACACTGTAAGTTTGCAAACTGGAGCATAGAAAAGGGTCTTTATAATTCAAACAGGGTCTTGTTTTACTTTATTTGTGTGGAGGCATGTGGAATACACATGAAACTGTTAAAGACAAACAGAAGCCATAGGTCCAATTGTAGGATTTCATTACTTTGGTCTCTTGTCTTGCCTTTATATTTGCTCATGAATTTAATTCTTCAACTGGCCCTAATGAAAACTTGGTCAGCTTTATAGTTTCTCTGTTTCTTTTATCACCTCTTCTCAGTAATGTGGCAGGATACAAAATCAAAGTACAGAAATCAGTTGCTTTCTTACACACTAAAAATGAAAATACAGAAAGGGAAATTAGAGAGTTGATTCCTTTTACTATAGTGCCAAGAACAGTAAGATATCTGGGAATAAATCTTACCAAAGAGGTAAAGGATACATACTCAAGGAACTACAGAACACTCCTGAAAGAAATGGAAGACATAAAAAGATGGAAGAGCATTCCACGCTCATGGGTTGGAAGAAAAACACCGTTAAAATGTCTATACTGCCGGAGCAATCTATGCTTTCAATTTGTTGCTGATTCTCCAGTAGAAAACAGACAAATAGACCAGTGAACAGAGTAAAGAGCCCAGATATTGACCCTCATCTCTATGGTCAAATAATCTTTGACAAAGCAGGAAAAAACATACAGTGGAAAAAGATAGTCTGTTCAATAAATGGTGCTGGGAAAATTGGACAGCTATATGTAGAAGAATGAAACTCGGCCATTCTCTTACACCATACACAAAGATAAACTCAAAATGGATGAAAGACCTCAATATGACACGAAATCTATCAAAATCTTAGAGGAGAACATAGGCAGTAACCTCTTCAACGTCAGCCACAGCAACTTCTTTCAAGACATATCTCCAAAGGCAAAGGAAACAAAACTGAAAATGAACTTTTAGGACTTCATCAAGATCAAAAGCTTCTGCACAGCAAAGGAAACAGTCAACAAAACTAAGAGGCAACCCACAGAATGGGAGAAGACATTTGTAAATGACAGTACAGAAAAAGGGCTGATATCCAAGATCCACAAGAACTCCTCAAACTTAAAACTCAAAAAAAAAAAAAAAAAAAAGGTAATCACATCAAAAAAATGGGCAGAAGACATGAACAGACACTTCTCCAAAGGAGACATACAAATGGCTAACAGATACCTGAAAAAATGTTCATCCTCATTAGCCATCAGAGAGATTCAAATCAAACCACATCGAAATACCACCTTACACCAGTTAGAATGACCAAAATTAGCAAGATAAGAAACAAAAAGTGTTGGAGAGGATGTGGAGAAAGGGAAACCCTCTTACACTATTAGTAGGAATGCAAGTTGGTACAGCCACTTTGGAAAACATGTGGAGATTCCTTAAGAAATTAAAAATAGAGCTACCTGAAAGAGGAAAAAAATAAATAGAGTTACCCTATGGCCCTGCAATTGCACTACTGGGTATTTGCCCCAAAGATACAGATATAGTGAGAAGAAGGGCCATCTATACCCCAACGTTCATAGCAACAATGGCCATAGTCGACAAACTGTCGAAAGAGTGAAGATGCCCTTCAACAGACAAATGGATAAAGAAGATATGGAATATTATGCCTCCATCAGAAAGGATGAATACCCAACTTTTTTATCAACATGGACAATGGGACTGGAGGAGATTACACTGAGTGAAATAAGTCAAGCAGAGAGAATCAATTATCATATGGTTTCACTTACTTATGGAGCATAAGGAATAACACGGAGGACATTAGGAGAAGGAAAAGAAAAGTGAATTGGGCAAAATTGGAGGGGGAGAAGAACCATGAGAGACTGTGGACCTCACCCTTACTGAGGATTTTGGAGGGGAGGGGTTTGGGGGATGGGTGAGCTTAGTGATGGGTATTAAGGAGGGCACGTATTGCATGGAGCACTGGGTGTGATGCATAAACAATGAATCTTGGAATGCTGAAAAAATTAAATTAAATTAAAAAAACATTCAAAGTCATTTTAAGATACAAAATTAATAAATTACAATATGGGGGCCCATGTAATCCCCAGCATTCAGAATACAGTTGACAGTGAAGCCTTCTCTGGACCCACCCTCACTCACAGCTCTGCTTCCAGGGGGAAGACAACAGGTATGGTTGTTATGTCCATCATCCCCTAAGCCAGAATTTTGACTTCTTATCCCTCGTTTTGGTTACTGCAGTGTTTGATCCTATGGTAGGTAGAATCATGGACCCCAAAGAAGTCTATATCCTGAACTCCAGAAACCATGAATACTATGTCAGGTCATAGGGCACAGGAGAATTAAAACTGTTAATCACCCCACCTTAAGGTTGGAAGATTATCCTGAATTATCTGGGTGAACCCCATGTAATCACATGGGTCCTTCAAAGTGGAAGAGGCAGGTGGCAGAAGAGGGACCAGAAGTAAGGCAGTCAGGAAAGATTGATGTAGCTTGCTTTTATGATGGATATGAGGGATATGAGGGGTGGCCTCTATTATGGATTCTCCCCAGGAGCCTCTGAACTCACCAACACCTGATTTCAGTGCAGTGAAGCCCATTCCCAACTTGTGACCTCCAGAATGGTGAGGTCACAAATGTGCACAGATTTAAGCCACTACTTTTGTGGTAAATGCTATGCCAGCAGTAGAAGATTAGTACAGATCCCTCCAGAGTAAAAGCGGGGAAAGAGAGAGGAGGCCAGGGAACGTTAGGTCTGGCACCACATGGTGTTTAGAATTTGCTGACAACCCGCATGTGCAGAGTTTGGATAACCCCAGTGCACAGATGAACTTGGCTGGGCTGCCCCGTCCCTCTGCTGACAGGAGTAGGCACCCTTACTGAGGATGGTCCCCGGCAACCCGAGGCACACAGGGCTACCTTTGGCTTCCCTGCTTGTCTCACCTCTGTTCAGGGCCCTCTTGAGAAGAGTTTCTCTGGTTCGGGTTAGAATACTTGTGATACCTTCTGGCTTCAAGATTTTGGTAATATGCTTTATTCCAAAGCCCAGCTCTTTCCAGTGCTACTCACTCAGCTACTTAGCTGTAGGTTTTCTCCAGTGTCACTCAGACACCAGTGCTCCTGGGCTGCCGGTGTGCAGAATGCACACAGTGGGCACTTGAACTTGGCAAGGGAGGAAGGAGGCACCTCTTTCCATGGTGAGTGGGCCACAGTCACACAGGATGACTTTCTGCCTAGAATGAATCTTCAAAACCCATGTCTAATACCCAGTTCCCAGCAAAACTCGTTCACTGTGGGGGATTTATATAAGGACATCTAATCAGTGTTCAGGAACATCATTAAAAAATTTTTTTTGTTTGTTTATTTGACAGAGAGAGAGATGGCAAAAGAGAGAGAGAGAATACACAAGAAGGGGGAGCTGCAAGCAGAGGAAGATGGAGAAGCAGGCTCCCTCAAGAGCAAGGAGCCCCATGCAGGGCTCTATTCCAGGACCCCAGGATCATGACCCCAGCCAAAGGCAGCCATTTCACCGACTTAGCCAACTGAGCCACCCAGGCACCCCAGAACATCATTTGAAAAACAAAATGCATCTTGTCTACTGTCTCATGTGGAGACTAGCCCAGACAGAATTTTCATATTTAACATCATGTGACAATCTGAAGTTGAGATTTCTGCCAAGAAATCAGTTAATGGAGGAAAGAAAAAAAGAAAGAAAGAAAGAAAGAAACCTTTCACCTGAACAATCTGGATAATTAGCATGTTTTCCATTAGCTTTTCTGTAAAATTGCTTCATTGCTGTGGGTTTTCTTGATAACATGTTTGTGATAATTGAGGACAAAAAATCTTCGCAGCTTCCCCAGCTGAGCTGGTTGTTTCATTTTCCTCAGCCTTCCTATAATATTATATTTAATATTCATTTAAGGAAAGTTTTAAAAAGTTTTGAAATGCCTAAGTTATGAATTCACATTTAACAAATCATGCCAAGATAAGTAATTAGAATTGTATGAAGTCTAGATTGTTGTAGAAAGCTATACATCTGCTTAAAATTTTGCATACATAACAAACACCTGCAGGCCCTGTTAAAATGCAGATTCTTGGGCTTTGCCGTCCACAGAGCCTGGTTTTGTAAGTGTAGTATCAGACGTGGAATCTTCGTGAACCTTGAATTGATACAGGATGCTCCTGAACACTCTTTTGGGAGATCCTGATTGCATTAAGGCAGCTGGTACTGATAGGGTTGCTTTTTGTATCAATTGTTTGATCATCTCCTTAGAGCCACATGGGTTGATAACTATTTTCCATATGTCATCTTTAAAACATTCACAAAACAAGCCTGTGATACACACTCTCACCACTTAGCAACTGAAGAAATCAAAGCGAGAGAGGTTTATAGGTCAGCAGAGCCAGGTTTAAGGAACTGACGTGGAATCAGACCCACCATTTGTAGACCAATCAAATACGTTCTTTCAGGGAAGGAAACTTGCAAGAAATAAAGAAGGCTAACATCACATTTTTTTCAAGATGGGAGAGATTAAAAATTGTTGACTATTATTGAACTACTATAAAGGATTTTTTTTTATTTTTGAGTGGGAGATAAGACAGATGGGCAGACGTATAGAGAGATAATTAAAACTGATTAGGATGTTCTTTCCTATCCCCAAACAACTTATTTTTTAAAGAGTACAATAAAGAAAATTCATAATATTTTGCTGCGTATTTTAATTGATTTTGCCTTCAAATTCTAGCTAGTTTTTAAGTAGTTGTGGTCCTTTCGCTATAGAAAACTGGTCTTCTCTTCATTCTGAAGTCACAATGCAACAGGCAACATAGGAAAAACTGCTGATCCAGTTTCCAAAATGTTAAATATATTTGACCAGAGACATGAATGTAAAGGAAACACTTCTCAACAGTGATGCATTACACACTCTTCTCCCAAGTACTCCCTCTCCCCCTTTAAAATACATTAGCTGGGGCACCTAGGTTAAGCATCTGCCTTCAGCTCAGGTCATGATCCCAGGGTCCTCAGATTAAGCTCTGCATCAGGCTCCCTGCACAGTGGGGAGCTCGCTTCTCCCTCTGTGTGTAGTCTCTCTTTCTCTCTCTCAAATAAATAAATAAATAAATAAATAAATAAAATCTTTAAAAAATAAAATAAAATACATTAACCACTCAACATGGAAGATTAGGGGAATTATTTCCAGGAAAGATAGCAATAATCACCCATCCTTTGAGCTTACTCCTTACCCTCTCTCCTCGATGATCATGTACCATTCTCTTTCTGCCAACATAGTCAAAGCCAGAGTTTATCACTCATCTCAGTGCCTGGGTCCTTGCCAACTGATAGCCATCAATTATCATGGAAGAAATTGTAGAGAATGTACACCATCTAGGGAATGAATGGAACATTCCAAAACAAAGAGGGAACACATCTGGCTGGGTGGTGTGTTTAAAAAATGTGGAAATATAGACAGAAGACTGTACAAGACCAAGGGTGACATTAGATCTGGAAAGAATACACGAGTATTAGGACAATTGTGGATTAAGTTTCTTGTAGATGTGAATAAGGCCAGGAAATCCAGAGCTTCTTAAATCCTGCTCCTATGCTCATGACTTGAAATGCTTATGTCAACATCTCATCTCCTTCACTGCCTCCACCAATGAGTCCTAAAGAGGCTGTAACTTTTGTGAGCCTCCCCTTCATCATGAAGACTTCACTGGGGAAAAGAAAAAAAAGGAAGGAAGATGGGAGGAATGAAAATAAATATTATTTATCATCAGCCTGACTTTTTCAGATTCATTTTTTGTTTGTTATATACACCAATATTCTTTGTGACCCTTGTCAAGACATATTTCTTGTGCAATTGCTAGTTTCCCTTTATATGAATTAGAAGGAGGAAATTTTTAATGAAGCACCCTAATGTCCTCCACGGGATAAAATTTTTCATTTGTATTTTATTTCATTTGTCATTTTACCTTCTAACAGGAGTTATAAATGCATGTTTTCTGAGTCTCATGGAGCAAATGGCAGTTGCAAATCCTTGGAACTCATAGGCATTTCCATTCTAACAACAACAAAGGCAGTGCTGGGACTTCCCACTCACAGTGTTTCATCATGAAGCTGCCACACTCTTTTCTAATTTGAGCCTTTCTGGCTTTGGAAAAAAGACTAACCATCTTTGGATGTTTTTCTTAATGAATTCATGCAGGCATGAGCAACAGGGAGCATCTAGGTGGACCCAAGCATTGGCTACCATTTTCCATTTATCATATCCCTGGAACCTTGATCTTCTGTGAATCTGCTTTAGAAGACCTCCAATCTTTCAGCCTGAGCCATGTGCGAAAATATTTAGGGAGGCCCCAAATTAGCTATACATTGTTTGATCACATAACACATGCCAGGCATCATGCTCTGTGCTGGGGATTCACTAGTGACCCAGGAAGTCTCACACTCCACTCCCATGGAGTTTGTTGGGATATAACTAAGGCACTCGAATGGGGAGAAAGGAGAAACATGCTGAACTGAAAGATGAGAAGCTGGGGATTGGAGGTCCTCATGTGCCCCAGGTCTACAACCTAGGTGAGGCAGGTGTTCTTCTCTGGAGCCACTTCAGCACTAGACGTAGTGGAAGGATCACCATACACTGTCAGCTCCACAGATGAACATCGACATAACTTTAGACATTCTCCTTGCTGACTTCAAACAGTTAACCCTTGAACAATATGGATTTGAAGTGAGTGGGTCCATTTATATGTGGATCTTTTTTGATAAATTCAGTATAGTATTGTAAATGTTTTTTCTCTTCCTTATGACTTTCTTTCTTTCTATTCCTTCCTTCCATCCATCCTTCGTTCCTTCGTTCCTTCCTCCCTCCTTTTCTTCTCTTTCTTTCTTTCTTTCTTTCTTTCTTTCTTTCTTTCTTTCTTTCTTTCATTCTTTCCTTCCTTCCTCCCTTCTTAATTTAAATTCAATTAATTAACAGTGTATTTTTAGTTTCAGAGGTAAAGTTCAGTGATTCATCAATCTTATATAATACCCAGTGCTCATCATATCATGTGCTCTCCTTAATGTCCATCACCCAGTTACCCCATCCCTCATGCCCTCCCCTCTAGAAACCCTGTTTGTTCCCTATGATTAAGAGTATCTTATGGTTTGTCTCCTTCTCTGATTTTGTCTTCTTTTATTTTTCCCTTCCTTCCCCTATCTCCTCTGTTTTGCTTCTAAAATTCCACATATGAGTGAAATCATATAATTGTCTTACTTCGCCTAGCATAATACCCTCTAGTTCCATCCACATTATTGTAAATGGCAAGTTTCATTTCTTTTGATGGCTGAGTAATATTCCTCTGTGTGTGTGTGTGTGTGTGTGTGTGTGTGTATCTCACATCTTCTTTAACCATTCATCTGTTGATGGACATCTAGGTTTTTTCCATAGTTTGGCTATCGTGGAGATTGCTACTCTGAACACTGGGGTGCAGTTGCCCCTTCAGATCACTACACTTGTATCTTTGGGGTAAATACCTAGTAGTGCAATTGCTGGGTCATAGAGCAGCTCTATTTTCAACTTTTTGAGGAACCTCCATATTGTTTTCCAGAGTGACTATACTAGCTTATATTCCCACCAACAGTGTAAGAGGGTTCCTCTTTCTCCACATTCTTGCCAACACCTGTCATTTCCTGAGTTGTTAATTTTACCCATTCTGACCCATGTGAGGTGTTACCTCATTGTGGCTTTGATGTTTGTATTTCCCTGATGCCTAGTGATATTGAGCAGTTTTTCATGTGTCTATTGTCCATCTGTATGTCTTCTTTGAAGAAATTTCTGTTCATGTCTTCTGCCCATTTCCTGATTTGGTTATTTGTTCTTTGGGTGTTGAGTTTGATAAGTTCTATATAGATTTTGGATACTAGCTCTTTATCTGGATATCAAGCCTATTTGCAAATATCTTCTCCCATTCTGTCAGTCATCTTTTGGTTTTGTCAACTGTTTCCTTTGTTGTGCAAAACCTTTTGTCTTGATGACATCTTAATAGTTCATTTTGCCTTTGTTTCCCTTGACTTTGAAGGTAATGTCTAGCAAGAAGTTGCTGTGACTGAGGTCACAGAGGTTGCTGATTGTGTTCTCCTCTTGGATTTTGATGGATTCCTGTCTAATATTTAGGTCTTTCATCCCTTTTGAATCTATTTTTGTGTATGGTGTAAGAAAATGGTCCAGTCTCATTATTCTTCACATCATTGTCCAATTTTGCCAACACAATGTTTAGAAGAGATTGTCTTTTCTCCATTGGATATTCTTTCTTGCTTTGTCAATGATTAGTTGGCTATTGAGTTGAGGGTCCATTTCTGGATCCTCTGTTCTGTTCCATTGATCTATATGTCTGTTTTTGTGCCAGTACCATACTGTCTTGATGAATACAGCTTTGTAATATAACTTGAGGTCTGGAATTGTGATGTCACGAGCTTTGGTTTTCCTTTTTCACCATTCCTGTGGCTATTCAGGGTCTTCTTTGTTTCCAAACAAACTTTAGGATTATTTGTTCCAGCTCTGCGAAAAAAGTTGATGGTATTTTGATAAGAATTGCATTGAATGTATAGATTTCTCTAGGTAGCATAGACATTTTAACAATATTTGTTCTTCCAGTCAATGAGCATGGAAAATTTTAACATTTCTTTGTGCCTTCTTCAGTTTCTTTCATGAGTGCTCTACAGTTTTCAGAGTACAGATCCTTTACCTCTTCGGTTAGGTTTATTCCTAGATATCTTATGGTTTTTGGTACAGTTATAAATAGGATTGATTCCTTAATTTCTCTTTCTTCTGTCTCATTGTTAATGTATGGAAATGCAATTGATTTCTGTACTTTGATTTTATGCCCTGCCACTTTGCTGAATTCCTATATGAGTACTAGGAATTTTGCGGTGGAGTCTTTTGGGTTTTCCACATAGAGATCAAGTATTCTGTGAAGAGTGAGAATTTGACTTCTTTTTGCCGATTCAAATGTGTTTTATTTCTTTTTGTTGTCTGATTGCTGAGGCTATGACTTCTAATACTAGGCTGAATAAAAGTTGTGAGAGTGGACATCCCTATCATGTTCCTGACCTTAGGGGAAAAGCTTTCAGTTTTTCCCCATTGAGAGTGATATTCACTGTGGACTTTTCATTGATAGCCTTTATGATATTGATGCATGTTTCTTTATCCCTACACTGTGAAGAGTTTTAATCAAGAAAGGATGCTGTACTTTGTCAAATGCTTTTTCTGCATCTATTGAGAGGATCATATAGTTTTCTTGTCCTTTCTTTTATTAATGTAGTGTATCACATTGATTTGCAGATGTTGAACCACACTTGCAGCCCAGGAATAAATCCCACTTGGTCGTGATGAATAATCCTTTTAATGTACTTTTAGATGTTATTGGCTAATATCTTGGTGAGAAATTTTACATCCATGTTCATCAGGGATTTTGGTCTGTGCTCCTTATGACTTTCTTAATAACATTTCCTCCTCTCTAGCTTACTTTATTGTAAGAATTCAGTATGTGATACATATACAAAATATGTCTTCATTGACTCTTTATGTTATCTGTAAGGATTCCAGTTAACAATAGATGATCAGTGGTTAAGTTCTGGGTGAGTCACAGTTATATAAGAATTTTCACCTGTGCAGTGGGGTTGGTGGCCCAAACCCATGCATTGTTCGAGGGTCAAGTGTATGCTGAAGGGACAGCAAAGATAGTTGCCCTAAAAAGCAATGAAGTTCTAGAGAAAACATTAAGGTGGAAATTTTTTAATTTGGAATTTTCTTGATAAATCTGCTTTATATGGTATTTTTAATTTAATAGGGATAAGAACATAAATTCTGAGTCAGCATGAGTTATATATTTTTAAATCCTGCCAGTTATGTAATGAAAATAACTAATTTTTCAAATGAAAGATATATTTACTTTTACTAGTTAAATTGAGAACTGCTTTTATTACTTTTATTATAAGCTTTTGAGCCACCACATTTTAATTGTATGTGTGTCCCTGTGTGGAGTATATGTGTGTATGAGAGGGGGAAAGAGAATGAGGATTCCTTCTTTGCCTATTTTATTATAGGTATATTGCTTTTCTAATTTACTAAAGCCCTTTAAAAATATCAACTCTATATCTTTCCTATGTGTTGGAAATATATTTTTCTTAATCTGTTGGTTTTGAATATTTTATTATGTCCTTTTATGTACAATGCTTTTATAGTTTTATTTTATCAATCCCATGTACATGTATCTTTATGATTTTCCCCATGGTATTATTTTTAGAGAGGCATTTCCCATCCTGTGGTTAAAATTATTTATTTTCCTTATGGTGCTTTTAAAATTTTATTGGTAATGTTTTAAACTTGAAATTACATTAGTAGACAGTGGAATTAAGTACCAGATTTTTCCAAATAATTAATCAGTTTTCCTAGCATTATTTTATTGATAAATCTAGCCCATTCCTCAGATTTGACTTAATGCCCTTTATCATAGAAAACACTAAAAAAATAACAAATGTGTGCATATGTACACCCACTTTGGGGTGTTTTTGTGCTTCTTTTTTTAAATTTTTTTTATTTTTTTACAAACATATAATGTATTTTTATCCCCAGGGGTACATGTCTGTGAATCGCCAGGTTTACACACTTCACAGCACTAACCATAGCACAGGGGGTGGGGTAATGGACATGGGGGAAGGTATGTTTTTGTGCTTCTAATTTTGTGTCTGTATTTCTATTTCAATGTCTGTCTCATACTTTTGCAGACCCTTGTGCTGTTACTATTTGTAGATCCCTTTAAAGTTATTTCATTGTTTGTGTTTGTAAATAGCATGACTTTGGAAAGATGACTTTAAAAATACATAGGGCAGCTGAGGGAACCATGTCTTCTTAGGCAGAGTTCGATGCCTGCTTACTAAGTAAGTGGGCAGGTAATTGGAGAAGGGGATTATTTAAGAGATCTCTCCAAGTGAGAAATAATAGAGAGGGACAAATGTGCATGCAAGAAAGAGGTAAGATAAAGAACAAAGCGAATCTGAGATCCTGCCTCTTGACTAGTTATAGCATTGCTCAAGCCAGAGAATGGTCTGGATGCCAGAGAACTGGATGCCAGGAATGGTCTGTGGCTGATGGATTGCGCAGACTTCCATTTTGACAGAACACCAAGGTATATAAATTAGCAATGGTCCATCTTTTACTAATGCCATGAAGGTGTCAGTTTCTGGAATGATCATCAGTATTAAAGTCATAATGGCTTTAATGAAGGTGTCATCCAACTGACACTTTGAAAATAAAGTGTGATGGTGACTGAATTGGAAGCTTGGCAGGACTTTTGAAAAATACTTCAGGAACTTGAGAGTGTCCCAATTACTGAAGGAACTCTGAGTCAGACACATGACTCATCCATTCATTTCCTTAGCATTAGAGAGACTTATTTGGATTGACATTCCTCAGAGCTCCCATCCTTTGACATTCTTCAGAGCTCCCGTCCTCCCAGACAGCCCCACTGAAGTCATCGCCCTGCTCTCTGGAGAAGCACAGGGACCAAAGCTTCCCTAAATCCAGCTACAAGTGCTTTTCAACCAATTAGACAAGCAATGTATACAGACACTAGCAAACTGTGAGTATGGCATGATTTATCTGATTACAGATGAGTTCAACTAATTGTTTCCTACAATTCCTAGTAAGTGAGCAAGCCAGTGGTGTGTCTGACAAAATTTCAGGCACTTTCTGAGTTTCCTGTTTCTGCCAATGTTTATAGAGTATAAATGTTTAATAGGACAGTTGCATTCTTGGCTTGTATATACAAAAATGCTACCAGTTTCCAACCCAGTCTTATACAAAATATACCGTTAAGTAATCACGTCTCCCTTATGTGATGGTCGCACTGAACACCGTGGAAGGCACAAACAAGGCCGCACGTGCTCAGGTTTGAAATATTGAAACCCACCTTCATTGTTTACATCTGAGCGTTTGGAAATGGAGTCAGAAGTCACTGCACCAGGTGAGAGATGATGGGGCTCTGAATTAGGGCCATGCCAAAGGCAGAGTTGAGTGAATGAAGACAGAATCAATCACCAACAGAATGTGAGTGGATTTGATGTGGGAGGTGGAAGACTCCACCAGGAGACAGTGTTGTACAGTAAGACAAGCGCAGGCTTCCCTCCATAGATCCAAGGGGAGCCTGGTTTCTACCCACTCCTCATTGTGTGACTTGGAGAAAGCTGCTTAACCTCCCAGTCTCCATTTCAGTGGATCTGAAATCCCTCCCTAAAGAGGTTTTGTGCTTAGCTGAATGGTTCATGCATAGTATGTACTTAACTAATATTTGTTTTGGACCTTTATATTCATTTAATTTCCTTGATTCCCATGGCAACCCAGATGTCTTAAATCACTATCTCATCTCTTTGTTCTGAAAACTTCAAACCAATCTCCTTCCCTTTGTCTCCTGTCTCAGATTCTTTCTGCACTCCCTATTCAGAATTACTATCCTAAACGAATATCTCCACACACAATACCCTTATACAATAATTTGTGGTAGCTCATTATTTCTCCGTAACTAAGCATCTTAGCTCTTCATTGTCTGGGTTGGTGAATGGTGGCTCTTTTAAAGATGTTATCATGGGATTTTGGCAGATGTACTTGGGTATGATAGCTGAAGCTTGGAACAACACCATTATACCCTTACCCACTGGACCATCCAGGGAGATCATGTACACTAAGGATGAGTCAATGCAGAGATGAGTTATTTAGGCTGGTTCTCATGGGAAAATCTTTTAACTGAGATGCTTCAACTTGAATAACCTAGATGGTTATATTTCATCCTTTTAATTCAGAGGGAGGAGAAACTGCACATGCATGTTCATTCATGCCCTTGCGCAAGCAAATGCATTTGCATATGGATTTGTATTTACCTCTGATCCCTTATATTATCCACATCCACCTCCAGTCTATGGACAATTCTGGTCTTCTCCATGTCCAGAATATTTCCCACATACGATGAGGCTCTACCTCTATTGCTTTCTCTGTATCCCCATTCATGGTCCCCACCTGGCTGCTGAAATTGTCCCTTCCCTGGCCTGTCGGCTGTTGTTTTTGCCTCTCTAGAGTCCATTTCCCACACAGCAGCCAGAGTGGGATTTTAATAACCTAAGTCAAATTAATATTTGCCAATGCAAAACCCTCCAGGGGCTCCTATTAATAGGCAGTGTAAATCTATTTTACTTACCCTGACTTGAAAGAGTCTACACAGTATGTTCCTTTGCATCTTGCCAGACCTACTTCCTACCATTTTCTCCTCCATTCATTATATAATATCTATTTTTTTTCTTTTCTTTTCCTTTATTCCTCCTCCCTTCCTTCCCTTCCTCCCTCCCTCCCTTCCTTCCTTCTTTCCTTTTTGAGGTATAATTGATATGCAAGTAATTGCTCAGATTTAATATATACCTCTTGATTAGTTTCTCCATATGTATTATATACTCACGATATCATCACTGGAATCAAAGTACTAGACATATCTGTTATACCCATAACTTTTCTTGTGCTCTTTTGTGTGTGTGTGTGTGTGTGAGTGTGTGTGTGTGTGTGTGTCTGCTTGTGTGTTTTGGCAAGAACATGTAACATGAGAACTATCCTATTAACATATGTTAGAGTGCAAAATACTGATTGTTAACTATAGGTACGATGTTGTACAGCAGAGTTCTAGAACTTGAATTTATCTTGCATAACAGAAACTCTATACAAATTGAAAAGCAATTTCGCATTTCCCTCTCTCCCCTGGCTCCTGGCAACCATCATTCCTTTCTCGGGTTCTATGAGTTTGACTATTTTAGATACCTCATATAACTGAAATCATGCAGTATTTGTCTGTCTGTCTTCCCTTTGTTGAAAAATTTTAGCTCTTTCTGGTCTAACAGCCTGTTTCATATAGCGCCCTGTCTTTTTTTACAGTATTCTTCCCGAACATTCCGATAGAGTTGCCTTTCAGTTAACATGAAGCTGTTGTTCAAATGTTACTCTTCATTGAGATTTCTCTTATTAACCCACCCTCTTCCTACCTAAAGTCACTCTCTACCACATGACTATATTATATTTTTATTATAAATATTAATGCCCATCTTAAATTATATTTTTATTTAATTGCTTACTTTCTTATTATGATGGGTTATCTTCTTGCCACTAGCACCTGGACTGTGTATCACTGCCCTGAACATGTGTGTTCCACCAGGAAGCACTCATTCAATGCTTGTTCAAAGATAAGTGAATCTAAACAGGATCATACAGATTCATGCCTCCAGACCGCCCCACTTTACAAATGGCCAAACAGCCCTATTCATCTGGGTTTGGGCTTCCACCCTATTACATTGCCCTTCCTTCTGCCATGTTTTTGTTAACTTTTATTATTCTCCATAATAACTTCCTCATAACACAGCACACTTAGGAAACAGGTAACAGCAGTCTAGCTTGTTTATTATATGTTTGAGAGTAATTTTTAGAGTTTTAAAATGTTAAGTACAAATTTTATAGAGAAATGAGAGAGGGATTACCCAACCTTGGTTTTAGGTGGACGATGGCTCCCAAGACCCCCATATTTTGTGGTATCACAATTACAGAAAGGTTCATCAACCTTCCACTTTCTATTCCCTCCACCAGTCCCCACATCTTGCTGCTCTTTTTTTCCCGGGATTTTCTTTTCACCAAGAATTTCCTTTTTTCTTTGAAGCCAAATGTGTACACACCACATGCTTTTCAGAATGGAGGCAGCTGTGTCTAGAATTGTTTGTCTTTGTGTTGTTACTGCATTGTTATTAAAAGTGTTCATTCATTTACTAATCCTTAAATCAGTGATTTCTTTGGGAAACTCTAAGCAAATGTAAATATTTAGAAACACTTTTACATTTTTGGCACAGTTTCCATCCACCTTCTTTAGTATTGCATGTAATTTCACTCAATGCTCATTATAAACTGGAAATGAAGTTAGAGTTATTTAGGGAACTTTTCTCAAAAAGTTGGAGCTGGTTTTGTTCTAGTCACATTCAGTCCTGCCCAGACAGTGTGTGTGTTTTCTTTTCTTTTTCTTTTTCTTTTTTTTCTTCCTTTTGGTGGTGTCTCATGGATGTGTCATGCATTTTATGCTAAAAGTTGGTGGATGCAATAAACTTAATTTCTTTTACATTTGATTGTTTTTTTTAAATGTGTTGAATATCTTGTGCCCACACTTAAAATTGGATGTGAACTGCATGTGCCTGTTAAAATTAAAATAGAAAATGGGAGAGAAAGGCAGGAAAAATATGGTGATAAGCATATGGTTTCCAAAAAAAAAAAAAAATCCAAACAAGTTGGAATTTGTTAAATCCAATCCTGAATTTTTAAGTTCTATACTTTCTGTCATCTAAATGTAGAGAGGCAGTCATATTTTCCTACTAATTTTTCTTCTCATTATTTTCACCATACTATGTACCATTGCAAATTGGCATGAGAAGTAGAAAGAAAAAGAAACACGTGACGCTAATTATTCCTAAAATTATAGTTAATGATTTAAAAGCTGTTGAGATTTTATTAACTCATGCACTAATTAACTTGTGTTTTGGGATTTTTTGGTTCAACTCTGAATTTTGCAGGCTCTGTGCTGTGCTCTGGAGGACTCAATGGAAAACCACACATGCAATCCCTCTGCTGATTTTCATATGGACACAGGTGATAGGCAGGTCAACCAGGTCGTATATGTGCCACAGGGTGGAACATTACAGGGGTAACACAGAGTACAAGGACAGTGTTGGTGGAGGTCGGCCCCTCGAAGAAGGCAATGTGGAGCTGAATATTGGAGAATGAGTGGGATTTAACTGGGGGGTAGGGGGGTGGGAGGGAGAGGAACCGTGAGCAGGCCCTGATAAGGAGTGGAAGCAGCAGAACAGTCTGGAGCACAGCTGCCTAGGATGCTGACTAGGAATGGGCTGAATGTCTCAAAGTGAAGCCTGTCATCCTGTGTTAGAAGGACTTGTGAGTCAACTTAAGTGGTTGGGATCCCGTTCATCTGAGAGCAGTAGGGAGCCACTGAGGGTTTTCAGCCATTCTTCTGCCAGTGAGTCCCTTCGATTCTCCAATTCTAGATCTTGACAGGGAAGTCACAGGCCCTGAAGACGGGATGCGGAAGGCAGCGGATGGAGAAGGACGCACCCATCCCCGAGAGCTCTTCTGCGTGTATTCCCACTGGGCAGAGCAGTGAAAGGGTTCAACACAGACTTGTAGGCAGATGACCTGGGAACAAATCTTGCTGGAAGTCTGTGGGTGAGTGATTTTATCTCTTTGACCTGGTGTCCTCATTTGTAAAATGGGGTGTTTAATAGTGCCCTAATTGGTTACATTGTAGGACTCAAAATTATTATGTCATTTGTACAACCAATGGGGCTTCATGCTCAGCAGAGTCTGTGTGACTGAATGGTAAGGGTTAGATGGGATCATACCTATAATGGGCTTAGAACAGAGCTTGATCCACAGCAAGCTGATATATGAGCACCAGCTGTTGTTATTATCAGTGTTATGGGCCTTACTCCATGCAACTTTCATGACCTTCACTTTTCCCTCTCTTGTATAAGCTGGATCATAGCCTCAGGCCCAGCCCTAACACCCACAGGGCATGGAGCAGGAGTTCCAAGGGAGGCTTCAGCCTAGTGCCTTCTCCCTGACTCATGCCACCACCTTATCTCAAGAGAGGCCCTGTGGGCACACATTTTGACAAGCTACCTATCCATCCAACCTGAGCCCCACTCACAGCACTCCATCCTTGAAACCACATAATTTTTCCTACCCCTGAAGCTGAAAAGTATATATACCTTGTGGGAGTGTTCATCTTTGGAAGGAAAGGCTATTAGAAAGTGACTCATGTAGGCCTGGCAGTGGGCAGGAAACTGTTAGGGATTTCAGAGTCCTGAGTCTACAGACAGTGGTTTAAAAGAAAGAACTAGTTCTCAGTAGGTACACAGTGCCTCCTGTGTTGCCATGGACTCCATGGCCTGTGGAGTGTGGCACAGCTGGTGAAGGAGGGGATGGGGAATGTCAGAGTTTGGGGTCCCAGAGGAAGAGCTCCAGTTGCCAGGTCTACAAGTACCTTGAACAGCCATCATTAGGAATATATCCCTTCTAATTCCCTCTAGGTCCTTGAACCCTGCCAGCCTCAAAACAGAAGACAAAGACAAATTTAAATTTTAGTGCCATGACAAATTGTCAAGAAGTAGGTGGCTGAGGTAGTGGAACATTCCATCATCAGAAGTCTACCCCACTTCCCCTTGGCTAAGGCCCTTTGGGTGCTGTTATAACTCTATTTCACCACATAGATAGGGGCAGGAAGAGGTTGATGAAGAGCACGGTATAGAAGTGAGATACCCTGTGTTTCATAAACACCTTCCTGCAAGGAAAGCTGTTTCCCAAGCTAAACTATATGGTCTCAGTATCAGAGGCCATGTCTTATTCAGCTCCATGTCAGTAGAGGGTAACACAGAATCTGGCTTATGGCTCAGACCCACCATCCACTTCTATTACAGAATTCAACCAGAGCCAGTCAGAGGCATACAGAAGGGCAACTGTGCCATTTTAATCTAACTGAGCTGGAAAGAACATGGCCTCTTTTTTCCCAAGGAACAAAATCACAGTTTAAATCAAATTAATGTGCTAAGTCTTTGGATCCATTCCCTCTAAAAACCAGTATTGTCTTTGGGGTCCAGTTAAAACACCAATTGTTGCAGGGATAATCAGTGAAAGTAAAGTTTTAGATGTTTAAAGAAATCATCCCATTTTTATTTCCCTTCCCCCCAATTTACTAAACCTTTGTGATTCTTCAATTATTCAGTCCCTCTTCCAAGTTGGGGGTCACCTAGAATAAAAGACAGGGAATTGGAAATTCAGCAAGCAGAAAATGTAATTAAAATATGTTTGGCACAATAGAGGTATGTACAAGTTAATAATAGAAGCCGAGAAAAGAAAAATATTATAGTCAGAGCCTTTAGACTGTAAATAGATGGAATAAGGAAGAATGAGTTTTCTTTTATACATTTGGTATTACTTACGGGAAGTTGCTTATTTGGATTGTAATATCATGGTCAAAACATGTAGCCAAAACAAGGCTCGAAAAATTTCACGAGCTTCCCTCTTATTTCTCAAAACCAAAATGGAATGAAATCATCTGAGAGAAAAGCTTTCTCCCATCCAATGAAAAATCTTCTCATGTACTCAAATTTAGGATGTAAAAAGCCTTGTAATTTCAGTATAACACGCCCACATAAATGACCCTGTTAGCAAAGATTTCAGTGTTCTCTGCTACGTGTTCAGCTTTCTTTTTCTCCTTCTTCTTATTTAAGGATGAGGCAATCCACAGAATGTGCCTTGTTCACATGGCCTTTGCTGTTCTATGTTCCTGTTTCAGCAAGAAATTCAAGAAGAAATTTGCATACTGCATGCATAATATACTTCTGGGAAACACACTATAGATGTTTCCTTTAAAACTATGTCTCTTTTGCCTTCTTGGATATTTGTCCTGATGCACTGGAAGCCTGAGTCGGAATTATCAAAGTGACAGCCTAGAATATAGGTAGTAGGAATATACCTTGTTCTGTATTTCCTACTTCATTTTTTTCTCGTACATTGGCAAAGCTCCAATGTGAGTGATTTACAGTTCTGGTTATGCTACAGCATGGTCCTCTCCATTCTCAAAGGAGTGTTACAGGTGTCTCAAAATATATTTGAACCAAATTCTAGGTCTCTTCAGAAATCCATCAGGGAATACCATATGGCACTTTAGGGGAAACCATGCCACAAAAAAAGAACAAAAAAAATTAAATTAGAAACAAGATAGTGTATTCCACATCTGGTGAATTTGAAAATCAACACGACATTTTTAATCCTATAGATTTCAAAATAGAGAACATATTTTAGAATAAAAGAATATATACAATTGGCTTTTGATGTAATAAAAGTAATCATCAAATCGCTATACTAACTTGTACATCTGTCAGTATATAAAATTCACTCTATCTTCAGATTTCAATAAGTAGGAATATGATGTAAAAGTTATCCTCACCATATCAAATGATGAGGATTTTTAAAATCTCATATTATTCTCAGTGGCATTAGTGAAAACCAGTGCCAAACAAATTATCCTCATGGTCAGTAAACATTTAATAAGCATCCAACGGTTGCAGAGTCCCATGTGAGGTACTGACAGTACCTACTTGCAGCTCTCCTAATGTTTGCACGAGGTACATCTTATTCTCAGAATTTTTCTGGCAACCAAAAGCAAATGTCCAACCAAAGTGTTTAGTACTTTTTTATATCTTATTTTATTTAAATTCAATTAATTAACATATAGTGTATCTTTAGTTTCAGAGGTAGAGTTTAGTAACTCATCAGTTGCCTACAACACCCAGTGCTCATTACATCCTGTGCCTGCCTTCCTGCCCATCACCCAATTACCCATCCCCCCATCACCCCACCCTCTCCAGCAGCCCTCAGTTTGTTTCCCATGATTGAGAGCCTCTTAGAGTTTGTCTCCCTCTCTGAATTCATCTTGTTTTATTTTCCCTTCCTTTCCCTGTGGTCCTCTGTTTTGTTCCTTAAATTCCACGTATGATTTAGTATTTACACAGAAGAATTCCACTGGTCAAAACCATCAGGCTTACTCCTATGAAGCTGACCATACAGTTTACCTTAGCATAACTAAGACTCAGCTAATTCTAACTTCCAGATGGAGGCAGTAAGTTTCCTGAAGCATATGTATTTTGCGTTCAACATTTGATAACTCTGGAGTTGGCTGGTGAGGGAATATAAAATATTGATACTTTTGTGGGCACATGTGTTCAAGATGGAAGTCAAGAGAGTGCTTACTTCATGTCTCTTTTGTTCTCATTATTATATCAACTCTGTGAAGAAGTATTATTATTGTTGTCATTGTTTTCTTTTGTTTCACAAATGAGGAAAATAAGGTTAGTAAGGCTAAGTGATCTGTCCAAGATTGCAACCATGGGTGTATCCAAGATGTGGATTAGGCTGACTCCAGAGCCCACAAATGAGTAGAAATGACAAATGTCTTTAATAATACTCATTATGCTCTAGTTTAGGAGGGGAAGAAATCTACATTTTTCTGGAACCTTCTGTATTTCAGACACATATATTATTCCCAAACACATACTGTGCTAATGGTAAAGGTCAGTACATGCCCATTCTTGCCCTCAAGGAGCACCCAATGGAGCGCGGGGCGGGGGAGGGGCATATAAAGAGATAATTGCATCCAGTGCAGAAGCCAGCTGATGTCCAAAGAGTCTCTTGCCAAAGCGATGAAGCTGACCTCGGACTTCCCCTGTACCACCTCCATTCTCCTCTCTTCCCCCAGTTGCTTCTCAAAAATAGGACTGTGATCAGTCAGGAATGGTCCTCCTGTGAATGATGCATTTAGTTTCAGCTTTATTTTGCAAACTCAGGCAAATTCCCTAACCTTCCCCATCCAGTGCTCCCATGTATAAAGCAGAAATAATCACACTGACCCAACCTCCCGGGGCCGAGGTGCAAATCGGGTTAGCTAATATTTGCAGATTGTTTTGGAAATGTTAAAGACTAGGGGTTTTTAAGACTGCACTGTGGTATAATAAAAAGACATAAAACCAGAAAGCAGAACAAACCATTCTTTGGAGCCCTTGCATAAATGGTTGGAGCCAAAGAGATAAAAACACAATTATAATGAAGAGAGTGAAGTTTGAGCTAGGGCAAGAAATTACATCATCACTTGTGGAGAGTGAGGAGATGCTTCGGTGGCATTAATCCCAAGGATGAGAGGGACACATAAAAGAGAAAGGCATGCTCTTGAGGAGGAAGGAGCCCGCTAAGCCTAGCACTAATGACTGATTTAATGCCTCATGTATTCAGTAAACACCCTCCTGCTACAACTCAGTCCAAATCCTTATCTTCCCTCTTTGGGAAATGCTGTTGAAGTTCTTTTCTGAATGCCGAGTTGCCTAGTCCTCTGTCTCTGTCTCTCCCCGATAATCCTATACAGAGAAGCAGGAGAGCTAGAGCTAAGTGGAAAAATTGGCTATGTTGCTTCTGTTCCTTTATCTGGCTATTTGAAAACCAAATAATTCAAATGTTTTAGAGATGGCATCCAAGGCAACCTCCACCCCGTCCTCCAGCTCTCCGTGCTCTCTGCTCCCAGCTTTGGCAAATGGCGGACAGAGTATGCATCTTGCTGTCTCTGTCCATTCCTGAATGTCCCTCTTCTTTGTCTGTCCAGTTTCCACTCAGACCAGGTGCGTGTCTGTCTTGGGCTCCCACACCTGCTTCTTCAGAAGTCACCCCAGTTCCTCAACAACCATATTGTCTTGCATACTCTCTAGTGTCCTGTGGAGGGGAGTTGTGATGCTTCATTCTGGAAGTTACTTCTCAGAGAAAGGATCATGCCTCCCTCTTCTTTGCACCCTTACCATGAGCCACTTAGCTGAAGTTTCCAGGAAATGTGTGAGAGAGAGCAGAAGAAGAGAGGGGATGAGAAGGATAGAAGGAGAAGGATCTGAATGGGATGGAAGAGAGGACATAGCTTCTGACCCAAGAATTTTATGATCTACAACGGAGAAAACTTAAAACACAAGAAAGCAAAAATTTACCACCAATGTTACATTACTTGATATTCCTTCAAGTCTCTGAGAGTAGTTCATTGTTAAACCCTTTTGCATGTGAGTAAAATGAGGCTCAAAGAGGTAACCCATCCATACTCACACAGCTAATCAAAATGAAGCTCAAAAATGACAAAGTCCACTGTTGACCTCAGGAAGTCTGAATGGTAATAGAAGCATAAGCGTGCTACTTCAAGAGGACAATCTTGCTGGGGCACCTGGGTGGCTCAGCCATTAAGCGTCTGCCTTCAGCTCAGGTCATGATCCCAGGGTCCTGGGATCGAGCCCCACATCGGGCTCCCTGCTCAGCGGGGAGCCTGCTTCTCCCTCTCCCACTCCCCCTG
>PISX010013906.1:0-54912 GCA_004024625.1 Mellivora capensis | reverse complement strand
ATACCAGTCCGGTGTTCCCACTCCGCTTTACCTGCCCACTGGCATCTTCTGCCCCCGTAGAGATCCTGACGTCCCACTGGCGTCTTCTGCCCCCGTAGAGATCCTGACGAGTAGAATTTTGATCTCAGGCTGATTTCATGAGTGATCGGAGTTCCTTGGTAGGTAATCAGCTCACTTTAGGGGACAGGTTGAACCAGAGCATCCTCCTAGTTCCCCGCCATCTTGTCTCCCCGCAAATGGTCTAGTTACTGAGTATTAATGGTGTGGTCACCTGCTGTCCCCTGTGGATTGAGAGCAAGGGGAGTTGATATTGATGGAATAACATATGGGTTTTTCTGCTTTATCTTGAGAAACCATCACTCACCATGTCTCTGTTTCTTTCCATTCCTTACTTGATTTTTCTCTATAGTACATTTCACCATCAGACATACTCTATATTTTGAATTTTATTAATTTAGTTGTTTATTTTCTGCTTCCCTACACTGTAGTATGAGCTCCACAGGGAACAGTTTTTGTCCATTTTCTTCCATTCTGTATTCCCAACTCTGAACAGCACCTGGCACATGTGTCCTACAACTATTTATTGAGTGAAATCTGCTCCACTTTGAAAGCTCTGTCTCATACTCTGCTTTTGCCAGCAGCTATTCGGCTTTGCCGAAATTCTTCATCTTAGTGATAATGAGAGTATATTTTAAATAATAAAGAAAGGTACATAAGATTGTATGTTAAATATCACCACGTTAAATTAATAACTTCCAACAACTTAATTGATCAGATAGACACATAATACATGTGAACATGATAGGTGCCCTTGAGAATATTGCATAGAGAACTTGGAATTGTTGATTGATCCTCAAGAAAAGGAGACCGAAATTCTCCAGCCAGGTGGGGTGCACATGTGTATACTTGTGTATGTGTGTTGATATGTATGTATGGGGGTGCATGCATAAAGTATAATGATACTGATTTATAGAGAGAGATGGAGATGCCTTCACAACCTCTCTGGAAGAGTAATTTTAATCAGTGGGAAAAGACTTTTTGAACAGGTTATTTAAGCTGCCATTCAAATGTTTTCTGACATTGCCCATGTTATAGCTTCTATGAAGTTATTTGATGCAACTACCATTTATGGGTGATTTGCTAAGAAAATGGAGAAAGCAAGATCACATTTAGTCTGATGAAGAGATGCAGCAAGGGCAAAAAGAGAATCCTCCCTTATATTTGGGAGAATAAAAGGATCAATGCAAGAGACTGGGAGGGCGGCATCCAGAGGCTGGAGAGGGCAGTGGGGAAGGGCATTCATGTTAGTGTGGTGGCCTCACTGGCAAGACAGGGCAACCTCAGTAGGGGCTGGTGAATGGCATGGGAAATGACTCAGCCACTTCAGTAGGAGGAAGGCTCGGGCTTGAATCCTTCAGTCCTCTTGGTGGTGGCTTAGAGCCCTGAAAGCCAGAGTCTTCTTGCTTTAATAACCATACCAAACACTTAGTATAAAACTTACCATGTGCTAAATCTTTGTCCAGGCCCTTTGCATGTATAACACCTAGGTTAAACTGTTTGTCCTGCTTGCCCTAAAAAGTGGCAGATATAAGAACTGAATCCAGGTAAACATCCAAGTCAGTGTGCATCACTGCTCTGCCAGATGGCTTTTCTCCTATGCCTTAATACCAGTTAGTTTTCCTTGTTCAAGACGTATAGATCATGTAGGTGAGCCCCTCACCAGCTGATTTTGAAGTATATACCATTATTAATTGGTAGGATAAAAGAACGAGATAGCTATAGATAACTACTTGCGAAGTGACTCTGAGGGAACACCGTTACCCATGCCAGATTCAGAAGTTACTCCAGACCTGTTTACTTGAATGAAGAAGGAAAGAATTTTGCTTATAATCGTTTGAGGACATCATCTTTGAGTGCTATGCACTTGGACAACTCATTCTAATGACAAAAGCCAGAGACCACTTATAGCCATAAGCTGAACTGCTTAACACAGGCTGAGAAAATGAAATATTTCATATCACAGCCAGGAAAATGAGGTTTCTCTGAAAAACAAAGCAAAACATAACGATGTTTTGTTGAGCACCAAAAAAGTCCAGACCCCTCACATTCTCCTCCTCAGCAAAGCTAGGCTCTGCTGAAGCGCCTCTGATTGGTTAATCTTAGTACATTAATAGTTCCTAATGAACCACCTCTCCTCTGCTTCTGCCTTTAGAGAAATTATGTTCCATTGAGGGACAAAAATAGAGCCATTTACATACTCTCCCTGATTCTCAGAGCTTTCTGGTACTGATTCCTCTCCTTTTTGCTAGAGAAAATAAGATGCAAATGTAGGAGCTGGTCCATGAGGCTTGGAAAAGTGGGGTGCTTTCTGAAAGTTAAGCCAGCAGTCAAGAACCACCCATCAGAAGATGAACAAAAGAGGAGCTAGATGCCTGCTTGATGGTTGTAGCAGTTCATATCCATGCAGCCCTAGCCCCTCCCTCTTCCCTGTGGCCAGGTCTGCCACCCACTCTGAGGAGAGTTCTATCTCTTGGCCCTCTTGGGCCACATCTCCCCTTTCTGCACTGGGGTCCATCAGGAAGGCAACTGTAGTGTGTCTGTTTGAAAGTCAGGAAAACAAAACAAAACAAAACGTAGTCAAATAAAAGATTTAGGTTGCATCAGGGTAATGATTCCAGAAACTTATTTGTGTAGCTCTTAGTATAGGAAACAGACCTGAGTACAAATAGGAGGAGGATTAAAGAAAGTGTCATTAAAATTGTTTCTTAAAAAGATGTCTGAAGACGAAGGCAGATTTGTGGTGAGATAAATAACTGTCCTGGATTCATCAACAAAATGAATTGTTGAATCCACACAATGTTATTTACAGTTTCAGGGCACCCATTGGGTTCCAGCTGGTTTCTTGCCTTCAGCTGGCCTTGTTATTTTCCAATGAGGGACATTTGATTGTCTCCACCACAGCTCTTGAGCCCAAGCAAAAGCTAATGAATGAACTGATTGGTGTTCCTGCTGTCCTTGGGAGTGGACATACTGGTGGGAAGGGGGAAGTGGGGAGAGTATCATGAACACTTCATTTGCTCTAAGAATTCCAACTCAAATGCAGTTTCTAATGTAAACAGGATTGCTTTAGGACAAGTTAGAAAGAATGAGTGTGCATATGTGTGTGTGTGTATCTGTGTGTATAGGGAGCATAGTCTCTGTCTCCCTGACACACACACACACACACACACACACACACACACACACACACGTGTTGCTGCTTTGAATCATTTTAAATCTTCAACCTGAGAATAGAAACCATTTATCAGGATTTGTTGATTCATGTTGCTGGTGATAATATGGTAATGGGCCAGTAGGGCAAAAGCTAAGTGTGTGGGAACTCAGCCTTTTTCTTTGGCATATGTCCCTTCCTTCACACTTTGATTTTGAAAAGCCTGGAGTTTGTTGAGAGAAGAACTAATCCTTAAAGTCTCTCCAAGTGCTCAGTGATACTGTATTGTCAGTAATCCTTTTAGTGCAGCTAAGCTTCTAATGAGACAGTGGAGAAATGAGGTAAATCCCAATCCAGTGAGGCCTTGTGGCATAGTGTCTCAGAAAACAGCTAAGGACTCAAATAGTCACTGCTCTTTTTATTTTAGGAAACTCTGCCTACTAATACAAGTTAAAAAAGAGTTTCAGACTGAACAGAAAACAAAGAATAAAACCAGGGTCATTTCCTATCCAGCCAATGAAAGGAAATATCAGGACCCTATTGTGGCTGCTCCCACCTTGGCAGGGTGCTGACCTGGTGTGATGCATGCTGGGTCAGAGAGGAGGGACAGTGCACTGGAAGGAACCTGAATCTGCTCATGGAGAAAGAGAAGGCTTCACAGAGTGAACATGAAGCTTCTTTCAGTCCTGTGCTGATCCAGTTGTAGAAAATGTTGCTGGGTTATTTTTGAATGTAACATCTGGGAATGAGTCCCTTTGAGGTGGGGCCCATGGAAGACAGTTTTTGGAAGGGAGAAGGCAGGAAGGATGGGTTTGGTCAAGGTGTGAGGGGAGGGTGGGGAGCCAGAGAAGTGTTAAGATGTCACAATCTTGGGGTTGTGGTGACTGATGATCGAGCAGGGGTTTCTTCCCATGATCTCTATTCATTGTTTTGGACTTTTATGCAAAGAAACTCAGTTACTGCCCTCTGTTCTGGGACCTGCAGTCGCTGAGGCTGCTTTCCTCTGGCCCTGCCCAGTTCACACAGACACTAAGGAAAAGGGAGAAAGTGTACACGAGGAGGAGACTGAAAGGTGGACACCAGAAATCTCAGTTTGGAGACCTTTCTTTCCCACCTCTGTAACTTGGTGGGCCATTTACAAGGAGGGTACGTATCTCAGGGATTGTATAATCTGCTAGAGAATCAGAAGCCTTCCAAGAGGCTGCTGTGAACACTGAGTGCGTCCCCTTGCTTAGTTAGGCTCCTCCCCTCTTACCCCAACGTTTCAGTGATTTCCTAGTTTGTTTCCCGGCCTCCATCTTCCTCTCCTGATTCAGAGTTCATTCTGATTACAGCCACCAGATTTCCCATCTTAGAAGGAGCCTGGATCATGTCATCCTCGAGCCCCAGACTTCATGGCGGCTTCCGAGGGCTCACCAAATGATGTTTATGCCATTAGTCTGCTACTCGTTCCCTGTGCTGCTCTGGGGTTCAGGAGGCTGACTTCTACAGATTGCTTCCCCCAGACTTCCTTGCTGTCTGGCTTTTTGTTGGGTCTGGCTGTTGGCTGACACTGGCAGGATGTTGTAGGGGGATGGGATGCGTGGATATTTATCCCTCTAACCCTCTCTTCCTGCGTTCGCTTTATGTGGCAGAGACCAAGTCCCGTTCCTCTGTGTAGGCCACAACTCGTGTCAAATCACTGCATTTTTACCTGTGTTGGGGTAAATCCACTCGCTTCCCCTTGCCCTTTTGGAACCACAGTTGGAAATAGTTGTCTGCTGTTGTGAGGCTCTGCAAGCATTATCATCCCGAGGTGGGTACTTTACCTTGTCCACTCCTCTTAAGTAGGGCCTTTCTTGAGACTTTTCCTGTCCTCTTTCGGGTGTGTCATCGCCTTCTTGCTGCAGTCCTGTCTGTGTCCTGTGTCTCCTGCTCAGGCAAACAGAGGTATGGGCTCTACCTCTTGCCCGACATACAACTCTTTCCTCTCTGTGCCCTTGTGATTTAGTTTTCTGCACCCAGCACCGACTCTCAGGTTTGGAGGGTCCTATGTAGTGCTTTGCAAGTTGAGTGTCAGACACTCTAGTCCTGTCTGTACGTCTGCAGTTGTCTTATCTGGTTTAAATATTACTGGCGGCAGGAATTCCTTGCCTCCAAGGTGACAGTATTTACTCAGTTTATCTGAACATTTTTACTGTCCACCGTGTGCCAAGTGGTGTGTATGGTCTTACCCCTCAAGGGGCTCGTAACAATGAGAAATGAACGTATGAATAAGCAGTCATGGTATAGGATGCATGTTACTTTAGAGATTCATACCTGTAAGAGCACGGACAAGTGATCACCCAGTCCTGTCTTGTGCACATGGGAAAATCTTCATCAGCAAGGCAATGCTTGAGATTTTGGAGGGTGAAAAGAAACTCTTCAAGCAAACAGGGGTGGGTAGAACATGCCAGAGGAAAGTACAAGATGGGAGAATGTATGGGTATTTAAGGGAGCTTTGTGTGCTTGGGCAATGACAGTTGGGTATGGCTGGTGAGTCAGAGAGTTGCAGAAGAGTTCTTTCTCACCTGCATTCAAAATCTACCAGCATGGGGGGCCTGGGTGTCTCAGTCATTAAGCCTCTGTCTTTGGCTCAGGTCATGATCTCAGGGTCCTGGGATCAAGCCCCGCATCGGGCTCTCTGCTCAGCGGGGAGCCTGCTTCTCCCTCTCTCTCTGCCTGCTTCTCTGCCTGCTTGTGATCTCTGTCTGTCAAATAAATAAGTACAATCTTAAAAAAAAAAAATCTACCAGCACAAGCGGTGCCTGGGTGGCTCAGGTGTTTGAGCATTTGACACTTGGTTTTGGCCCAAGTTGTGGCCATGGGGGTGTGGGATCAAGCCCCGTGCTGAGTTCCGTGCTCAGAGCAGAGTCTGCTTGTTCCTCTGTGCTTCCTTCTCTGCCCCTGCCTCTCTGCCCTTCCCCCTGTGCAGTGCCTGTGCTCTTTCTCTCAAATAAATACATAAAATCTTTGCCCTCCCCCAAATCTACAAGTACCATACTTAAACAGAACAAGTCTAATTCATCTTCTGCCTGAATACATTTGTATTTCTTTCTTTTTTAAAGATTTTTAAAAAAGATTTCATTTATTTATTAGAGAGAGAGAGAGAGCACAGGCAGACAGAGTGGCAGGCAGAGGCAGAGGGAGAAGCAGGCTCCCTGCCGAGCAAGGAGCCCGATGTGGGACTCGATCCCAGGACGCTGGGATCATGACCTGAGCCAAAGGCAGCCGCTTAACCAACTGAGCCACCCAGGCGTCCCAAAGATTTTTTATTTATTTATTTTTTTGTCAGAGAGAGAGGGAGAGAGAGCACAGGCAGACAGAGTGGCAGGCAGAGGCAGAGGGAGAAGCAGTCTCCCTGCTGAGCAAGGAGCCCGATGCGGGACTCGATCCCAGGACACGCTAGGATCATGACCTGAGCCGAAGGCAGCCGCTTAACCAACTGAGCCACCCAGGCGTCCCTGTATTTCTTTCTTTTTTAAAAAAATATTTTATTTATTTATTTGACAGATGGAGATCACAAGTAAGCAGAGAGGCAGGCAGAGAGAGGAGGAAGCAGGCTCCCTGCTGAGCAGAGGGCCCGATGACATGAGCTGAGCTGAAGGCAGAGGCTTTAACCCACTGAGCCACCCAGGCGCCCCTACATTTGTATTTCTTTCTTTCTTTTTTTTTTTTTTAAAGATTTTATTTATTTATTTGACAGACAGAGATTACAAGTAGGCAAAAGAGGCAGGGAGAGAGAGAGAGGAGGAAGCAGGCTCTCCTCAGAGCAGAGAGCCCGATGTGGGGCTTGATCCCAGGACCCTGGGATCATGACCTGAGCTGAAAGCAGAGGCTTTAACCCACTGGGCCACCCAGGTGCCCCTACATTTGTATTTCTTAAAGGAGCTACTCTTTAGTTACTTCCTGGCAGTTTTGGATTACTGCTCCGATTTTAGAGATGAGGAAACTGAGGCTTACAGAAAGTCAGTGGCCGAGGACACACACAGCAACTGATGGAGTTAGGATTAAAACCCAGCTGTCTGATCCCAGAGCCCGAGCGTGAAGCTGCTGTGCCATTCTACTGTACCCCTTCCATACTGATCCAAGCTTCTATGTTGTGGTGGTGGTTACCTTCAGGTCACTCTCTAGTTTGTCAGTATTTGGTGGAAGAATGTCCAGAACTGATAATGTCCTAGCATTAAATATGTTGTTTGGCCAGTGCAGTTTCAAGTGGTATTAGTGCCTCCATTGTTCCAGACTGTTCTCATAATGATGGAGACAGAGACTACATGGCCTCCAAGTAGTCACGTCTTACAGGTAAGTGATGATCAGTCCACAGTCAACCAGCATCACCAAGTCAACTATTACCCAGCTTTGCCTACCTAAATTCTTCCAGGTCTCAGTTTAAATGTTACTTCTTGACCTCCTAAACTAGTTTGGGTCCCCCTGCTGTATGTTCTCCGAGTGCCTCCTCCTTTCCCACATGTAAGGCTTACCACAATGCATGGTAAATATTTATTTATTAGTTTCTTAGCCTCCAGACTATTAGTCTCTGTTTTGCCTTGATTATTATTGTTATTTTCAAAGATTTTAAAAATTTCTATGTCAGAGAGAGAGAGAGAGAGAGAGAGCGCGAGCACAAGCAGAGGGAAAAGCAGGCTCCCTTCTGAACAAGGAGCCGGATGCTGGACTTGATCCCAGAACTCTGGGATCATGACCTGAGCCAAAGGCAGACACTTAACCAACTGAGCCATCCAGGCATCCCTAAAGATTTTATTTTTTTAAGTAATTTCTACCCTCAACATAGGGCTCAAACTCACGACCCCGAGATCAAGTGTTGCATGCCCCACCACTGAGCCATCCAGGTACTCTTTCCCTGATAGATTTTTAAGCTACTTGAGGACAGAGGCCTTGTCTTGATTGCTATGGAATTCCCTTTATTTAGTGCTTGATAGGCATCCAATGTGTACTTGTTGAATAAATCCTTTTTCCAATATACTGTTGTTCCTATCCCTCTTGGACCCTAAGGGTCACCACTCTCGACTTTATCTGGCAGCACTGATTAGGTTTGCTGAGTTTGAACTTCCTATAAATGAAATCTAACAGTATGTACTCTCTTGTGTTTGATTTCTTTTGTTCAACATGTCAGTCATACTATTTTTTTTTCAGGCATACTATTTGCAATCTCTTTCACTTCCCATCAGAATTTTAGGGTGGCCTCTAAGACTTTTTACCCCCACCCCTGCTCTACATGTTCTGCCTAATTCCCCAGATGGAATTTGCTGAATTTTATTCCTCTGATTAGGTTATGTTATAGGGCACAGCCTACTTGAGAAAGGGAGGTTATCCAGGTGGGCCTGACCTCCTCACATAATCATTTAAAGGTAGTAAGTCTTCTCTGGATTGGCATCAGCCATCTAGAAAATGGCCTCAGTCCTCCAACCGCAAGAAAGTGAATTCTTCTAACAACAAAAATAAGCTCGGAAGTGGATTTTTCCTCAGAGCCCCAGAGAAAATGACCAACGCCTTGCTTTCAATCTTGTAACAGTGGCAGTAGAGAACCCAGCCATGCCATGCTGGGCTTCTGGTCTACCAAACTGTGCATTACTAAGTGGCTTTTTTTTTTAAGTTGCTAAACTTGTGGTCATTTATTACACAGCAATAGAAAATTAGTCCAGTCCTCCATTCCTTTACTAGTTTGTTTCCAGTAACCTTATAAAACAAGTTGCTTCATTATATACACATTTCATAGGTAATTTATTACATAGGACTCACCAGAATCTTGTGCTGCTTAAAACTAGAAGTTTTATGGATGCTTTCCTAAGATTGCCTTTTGGCCAAGAGGAGCTTTTGACTATATTAGCTTTATTAGATTTCTTTTATTATTTATTTATTTTAAAAAAGATTTTCTTTCTTTATTTGACAGAGAGTAAGAGGGAGAGAGAGAGAGCGCACAAGCAGGGGGAGCGGCAAGCAGAGAGAGAAGCAGGCTCTCTGCTGTGTAGGGAGCCCGATGCGGGGCTCGATCCCAGGACCCTGGGATTATGACCTGAGCTGAAGGCAGTTGCTTAACCAACTGGGCCCCCCAGGTGCCTCGCTTTATTATATTTCAAGATGATAATAGTGTTTTTTTTTTTTCCATTCAGGCTATTAACTCAATTGTCAAAAACTCTACACTCACCTGGCAATATATAAATTCTGAGTTCTAGGTACTCATCAGTGAATATGAAACCTGGTTTTGCCAGTTATTAGCTGTGTGTCACGGACAATTTACCCCCTTGTGAGCCCTAACTCTTCATTTTAAATGTGAGCTTAAGTACATACCTGGTGGGCTGTCTCAGTCTTGGAGATAGAAGAGGTTGTAAAGTGCTACTTCCTCACCCTCTCTATTTATCGTTGCTCATTTATCTGTTACTTTTTTGAAGGTAGTTTTACCGAAAGACACTAAAAATAAAGGGAATAGCAAGAAAGCTTTTCAGGTTTCATCATTAATTGTGTGTGTGTGTGTGTGTGTGTGTGTGTGTGTGTGTGTGTGAATTCACATGCCTATGCAGGAACTTGGTACCAAAAGAAACATCAAGAAGAATTATTTCCTGCCCTCAGGGCACTGACCTTCAAAAGGAGATAGGGTAGACTCACATACTTCATTTTCTCATTTTTGTGTTTCCCTAGTATTTTCTTATTCTGATGACAAGGGTGTGGTTCCTTTAGAAAACAGGATTGCTCTAGCACATTTTATAAAGCCAGTGAAGTCATCTTTCCACTGTGAGCTATCCTTGGAAGGGAGAATGAGAATGGAAGGGAGAGATGTATTATTTCAAGGTAGTGGGCCATGAGCAACAGCCCCCACTGCTCGTGGTGTGCAGGAATGTTTCTGTAACTGAGCATATAAACACAACATTCTTGACTAAGTGTGCTGTAGAATGGAAAAAATCAATGACTACACTAGGAAAGAAACTGTCATCATAAAAAAATACCATGGCTGGCATAGGTGGCACAGAAGGATCATAGGCTTGATGTAAAAGCTGGTGAAGATGCTCTAGTTACTAAAAAGAGCCTGAGAAAATCAGTTCTAATTTTCCTAATTGTTTCCCAGAACATATAGATGAAAGACCTACTCTGGTGTAGTTGAATTTGGCTGCTGTTATATAAAATTTTACAAAGCTTAGGAGATCTTTATTATTTTTTTCCCCCCTAAAAACCAGTGGAATTCTAATGTCTCACTTGGGAATTGTGTTTGAAATCTGAATACAGATGTGTGTTTATGTCTTAATTTCCCACCAACACAGATGTTTGCTTCAGAAACACAATCACTCTGGATGCTTCCTGGATTCTCACCCAGTTTTTCCACAAGAACATTGTCTTGTCTTATGAAACAGAGCAGCTGCTGGGATATTTAACACTTTTTGGAAAATTCTAACTTTTTTTTAAAAAATGAGGCTTTCTGGGGTGCCTGGGTGGCTCAGTGGGTTAAGCCTCTGCCTTCAGCTCAGGTCATGATCTCAGGGTCCTGGGATCGAGCCCCACATCGGGCTCTCTGTTCTGCAGGGAGCCTGCTTCCTCCTCCTCTCTCTGCCTGCCTCTCTGCCTCCTTGTGATTTCTGTCTGTCCAATAAAATAAATAAATAAAATATTTTAAAAAATGAGGCTTTCTACAGGGGTGAGAATTTTGGTTTCATGTTAGAATTTCTTCTCTGAAGGGAACTTGGTTAACTTGTATAGGCTGAGGGGTGGGAATGAGAGACTAGAAGTAGAAGTGGTATAGGTGGAATTACCAACACACACATTGCTGTCATGATAAAAGGGGGATGAAAATCAAAATAATGAAATATCCTTATTTTGCAATAGAAGGTTAGACTGCTATCAATAGACCTGGTTTCCAGGATCAGATAACCACAAGTTTTATACTATGTCTAATTCACAATAAATGAGACAGAATTCTACTCTGTGTTGTGTAGAGCGTTGTTGTTCTTTTTTTTTTTAAGATTTTATTTATTTATTTGACAGACAGCAATCACAAGTAGGCAGAGAAACAGGCAGAGAGAGAGAGGAGGAAGCAGGCTCCCTGTGGAGCAGAGAGCCCGATGTGGGGCTCGATCCCAGGACCCTGGGATCATGATCTGAGCTGAAGGCAGAGGCTTTAACCCACTGAGCCACCCAGGCACCCCTTCTTCTTCTTTTTTAAAGATCATTTATTTATTAGAGAGAGAGAAAGTGAGAGCGAGCATGAGCGTGGGGAGGGGCAGATGGAGAGGGAGAAGCAGACTCCCCGATGAGCAGGGAACCTAATGAAGGGCTCAACCTCAGGACCCTGCGATCCTGACCTGAGCCAAAGTTGGACACTTAACTGACTAAGCCACCCAGGTGTCCTTGTGTAGAGCTCTTCTAAACTCTAAGTAAATCAAGTAAACTGGGCACTCTAGGATCAGTCTGATAACATTCGACTCAGTGTAATACAGGATAACACTATAGTTTTCAGATATCTTTATCTTTCTTTTTTAAAAAAGATTTTATTTTTACGTAATCTCTATACCCAGCATGGGGCTTGAACTCAAACTCCATGATCAAGAGTTGTTCTCTCCACTGACTGAACCATCCAGGCGCCGCATACATTTTTTTTTTTTAAAGATTCTATTTATTTATTTGACAGAGAGAGATCACAAGTAGGCAGAGAGGCAGGCAGAGAGAGAGGAGGAAGCAGGCTCCCCACTGAGCAGAGAGCCCGATGCGGGGCTTGACCCCAGGACTCTGAGATCATGACCTGAGCCTTAGGCAGAGATTTAACCCACTGAGCCACCCAGGCACCCGCCGCATACTTTTTTATCTTTCCAATTTCTTCATTCCTCTCTTTGAATCAAGTTAGAATAAGAGAAAGGATCTTTATCTCAAATTCAGGGTCTCTTGCAGTGAGATTTGGTAGACATTTTTGAGAAAGGTTTTTATAAAGATTTGGAACAAGTTAAACAATTTTTGGAAAATTCATCTAAGGATTCCTGTTTATGTGCTCCCTTCTCCAATTTGTAAGTTCTCCCAGAGCAGGGTTTTAGGCTTCTGACTAGATTATATATCTGTATGCCATTTGCTCTAAGCCGTATAAAAAGCAGTGTAGATAAGGACTTGTGGGACTCACTGACCTGTGTGTGGGCCGGTGACTATTGGGTGCTCCTACTGCAACGGGTTAAAGAAATCCTTCATGACGAAGAATGATCTTAAGCAACGTGGTGGATTCAGAAGCTCATGAAAAGAGGCTGCTAACACTAACATCTTCAAAACAAGATCTTTTACCTCAGACTGCAAATGTCAGTGAAATGAAGCATTATCATCATTTGGCTGCTGTGCAGCTTTCAACAATGGAGCAATCACATTTCCCGTTCAGAAGGTCCTTTGTCGGCAGCTACTGTATGGAATCAAAACCCAGGATGCAGTACTGGAGTTGAGGAGGGGTGATTCTGAGATGTGTGGAATCCTTTCCCTTACTGATGCAGAAGACGACACTAGCTCTTAGGTTTGCCTTATGTGAGGTCTTAGCTTGCCTTCTCCGAAAGCGGATCAGGACCCTTGAGTTTGCAACCTATACTGTGGCAGCAGTACTTGCAGGGACAGCAGAAGCAATTTCCACCTCACTGGAAAGAGTTCTACCTCTTAGTGATTGTGTTATGGAAGTTCTTGGAAGAAGTAACCCCATCTTACCCTTGGTTCTGTGCAGCTTATAGTGACTTTATATAGATCCTTTGATAGATGCCTATTTTTAATACAGATGATTCTAAAACTTTATTGGCCTCTTGCCTGCTTCAGCAATTTTTAGATTTTGGGCCGGTGTTGGTTAGAATCCAGCACACTCACTACTGTGGGTAAGTAGTGCAGTAATCTTAAAGGCAGCTGGACATTGTGAAGAGTAACGGCTGAAGTCAAGCAGTTCTAGGCTGCATCCTGGCCTTGCTCCTTCCTATCTGTATTAGTTAAGGGTCTCCAGAGAAACAGAGTCAATAGGATCTATGCATCTATCTGTCCATCTGTCTAGCCAGCCAGCCAGCCAGCCAGCCATCCATCTTTACTTATGAGGAATTGGCTCACAATCTGCCATCTGCAAGCTGGAGCCTCAGTAAAGCCAGGGTATAATTCTAAAGGCCTGAGAACCCCATTCCCATGGTGTATATCCCAGTCCAAAGTCAGGGGAAGATAGGAGTCCCAGATCAAGCAGGGAAGGGGGTAAATCCTTCCTTTCTGTTTTGTTTTTTTTTTCTTCAGTAGATTGAACGATTCCCACCCATGTCAGGGAGGGGAATTTAGTTCTGTGAGTTCACCCATTAAAATACTGGTCTCATTGGGAAACACCCAATATAGATGCAGAAATAATGTTTAATTTGGGCACCCCAATGTCCCAGTCAAGATGACACATAAAATTCACCATCACACAAACTGAATGACTTTTAGGAAACTTACTAATGCTTTGTACTTCAGTATTTTTTCACTGAAAATGCAGGGATAACAGCTACTTTGTTATACCATACTGAGGATCTGAAGATAGTTTATTCAAAGTGCCTAACAAAAGGTAGGAAATTTATTTCTTTTCAATAGGTTTTTGTGAAGGGGCATCAATCAATGAAAATAATTTTGTTCAAAAGCAGCACATACTTATTATAGAAAATTTAGGACAAACACAAAGAAGAAAATAAAAATCCTATAACCTTAACACTATTAATCTTTTAGTGGATAATATTTTCCCATTTATATCTTCAGTATACATTAGTGTAAATTTTTCAATGATTAAGTTTTGTTGTAGTATCTCAAATTTTTTTGTTTAATATTTATTTATTTTAATTTTTTTAGTGTTCTAAGATTCATTGTTTATGCACCACACCCAATGCTCCATGCAATACATGCCCTCCTTAATACCCACCATCAGGCCCTCCCAACCCTGCACCCCACTCCTCTCCAAAACCCTCAGTTTGTTTCTCAGAATCCACAGTCTCTCATGGTTTATCTCCCCCTCTGATTTCCCTCAACTCACTTCTCCTCTCCTTCACCAAATGTCCTCTTTGTTATTCCTTATGCTCCACAAGTAAGTGAAACCATATGATAATTGACTCTTTCTGTTTGACTTGTTTCACTCAGCATAATCTCCTCCAGTCCCATCCATGTTGATACAAAAGTTGGGTATTCATCCTTTCTGATGGAGGCATAATACTCCATTGTATGTATGGACCATATCTTCTTTCTCCATTTGTCTGTTGAAGGGCATCCTGGCTCTTTCCACAGTTTGTAGATTGTGGCCATTCTGTTTACTACATCTGTATCTTTGGGGTAAATACCCAGTAGTGCAATTGCAGAGTCATAGGGTAGCTCTTTTTTTAATATCTTAAGGAATCTCCACACTGTTTTCCAAAGTGGCTGCACCAACTTGCATTCCCACCAACAGTGTAAGAGGGTTCCCCTTTCTCCACATCCTTTCCAACACTTGTTGTTTACCGTCTTGTTAATTTTGGCCAACTGGTGTAAGGTGGTATCTCAGTGTTGTTTTGATTTGAATCTCCCTGAGGGCTAATGATGATGAACATTTTTTCATGTGTCTGTTAGCCATTTGTATGTCTTCATTGGAGAAGTGTCTGTTCATGTCTTCTGCCCATTTTTTGATGTGATCATCTGTTTTTTGTGTGTTGAGTTTTTTATAGATCTTGTATATCAGCCCTTTGTCTGTAGTGTCATTTGTGAATATCTTCTCCCATTCTTTGGGTTGCCTCTTTGTTTTGCTGTTTCCTTTGCTGTGCAGAAGCTTTTGATCTTGATGAAGTCCCAAAAGTTCATTTTTGCTTTTGTTTCCTTTCTTTGCCTTTGGAGACAAACTTCTTGAAAGAAGTTGTTGTGGCTGTTGTTGAAGAGGTTACTGCCCATGTTCTCCTCTAGGATTTTGATAGATTCCTGCCTCATATTGAGGTCTTTTATCAATTTCGAGTTTATCTTTGTGTATGGTGTAAGAGAATGGTCAAATTTCATTCTTCTATACATAACTGTCCAATTTTCCCAGCACCATTTATTGAAGAGACTGTCTTTTTTCCACTGTATATTTTTTCCTGCTTTGTTGAAGATTATTTGCCCATAGAGTTGCGGGTCCATATCTGGGGTCTATACTCTTCCACTGGTCCATGTGTCTGTTTTTGTGCCAGTACCATGCTGTCTTGGTGATCACAGCTTTGTAGTAAAGCTTGAAATCAGGCAGTGTGATGCCCAGTTTTGTTTTTCTTTTCCAACATATCCTTAACAATTTGGGGTCTCTCCTGGTTCCATACAGATTTTAGGATTGTTTGTTCCAGCACTTTGAAAAATGCCGATGGAATTTTGTTTGGGGTGGCATTGGAAGTATAGATTGCTCTAGGCAGTATAGACTAAAGTAACAATGTTTATTCTTCCGATCCATGAGCATGGAATGCTTTTCCATCTTTTTGTGTCTTCTTCTCAATTTTAATGATTGCATAGCATTTTATTGTTTGGGTATACTATAATTTATTAATCATTTATTGTGTGTATATATGTTTTGCTACTACCGACATCCTTGTATATGCATTTTGTGCATATGCATAGTTATTTACTTGGGGTAAATTCCTATAAATAGAATCACTGGGTCAAAAATTGTGCATCTTTTAAAGATATTTGATAGGACTTGCTTAATTGTCTTGACAAATGCTGCATCAGTAGATACTCTCAACAGGACTGTACGGCGGTGACAATTTTTCTTTACCCTTTCCATCTCTGGGATACAAAAGTGACATATTATCTGACTTTGCATTTAAAAGCTTGTTAGTGAGTTTAAAATTTGTTTATTGATCTTTTATATTGCTTCCCCCCCTTTTTTGAATTGCTTTTGTGTGTCCTTAAAAATAAAAAAAAAGACTTTTTTAAAGAGTCATTTTAGGTTATTAGCAAAATTGAGTGAAAGCTGTTGAGATTTCCCATATATCTTCTGCCCTTACACATATATAGCCTCCCTGATCATCAGCATTGCTCATCAGAGTGGGGCATTTTTTATAACTGATGAAACTATCATTGACATATCATTATCACCCCAAATCCATAGTTTGATCTAGGGTTCACTCTTGGTTTGAATGTTCTATGGGTTGGGACATATGTATAATGACATTTATTATGTTATAATCATTATAATATACAGAGTATTTTCATTGCTCTAAAAATCCCCTCTGTTATACCTATTTATCCTTCTCTTCCTCCTGACCTCTGGCAACCACTGATCTTTTTACTGTCTCCATAGAGTTGACTTTTTCAGAATGTCATATAATTAGAATCAAACCATATGTAGCCTTTTTGGATTGACTTCTTTCACTTGGTAATATGTGTTTAAGGTTCCTTCATTTCTTTTCATGGCTTCATAGATAATTTCTTTTTAGAACTGAGTAACATTCTGTTGTCTGGATGGATGTACCACAATTTATCCATTCACCTACTGAAGGGCATCTTGGTTGCTTCCAAGTTTTGGCAATTATAAATAAAGCTGCTATAAACATCTGTGTGTAGGTTTATGTGTGGAAATAAGTTTTCAGCTTCTTATGGTGAATACCAAGGAGCATGATTGCCCGACTGTATGGTAAGAATATGTTTAGTTTTGTAAGAAACTGCCAAACTGTCTTTTATAATGGCTGTACCATTTTGCATTTCCATCAGCTATGTATGAGAGTTCTTGTTCCACATCGTTACCAGCATTTGATGATGTCAGCATTAGAGATTTTGGCCATACTAATAGGTATCAAGTGATATCTCATTGTGGTTTGAATTTGCGTTTTCCTGATGGCATAAGATGTGGAGCATCCGTCATATGCTTGTTTGCCTTCTGTATATCTTCTTTGGTGAGGTGTCTGTTAAGATCTTTGACCCACTTTTTAATCAACTTATTGTTAAGTGTTAAGAGATCTTTGAGTTTTAGACAGATGAATGTCCTTTATCAAATTTTTTTGCTGATATTTTCTCCCAGTTTGTGGATTGTCTTCTAATTTTCTTGACGCTGCCTTTTGTAGAGCAAAAGTTTTTAATTTCAATGAAGTCCAGTTTATTTTTTTCATTCATGGATCATACTTTTAGAGTTATATCTAAAAAGTCATCACTATATCCAAGGTGAGCTCCCTGAGGGCAAGGTCTGTGTTCTCTGTACTCTACAACTCTGAAACCCCAGTACAAGAACAATGCCTGGCACACAACCGGTGTTCCAAAACTATTCATTAAATCAACAGAAACAATGTTCTCATGTGGTAGGTCCAAGAGTACTGTTTATAAAGTGTTTTAGGAGCAGTATGGATTAAGCAAACATTTGTGAGCTGATCTGAGAATCAGACCTTCAGGAGCAACATGTTTCTGGAGGAAAGAATGCTGGGATGTTCACATTTATTTTCAGCATTAAAACAATAGTTTTGCTCCCAAATTCTGAAGGATCCATTGTACTCTTCTGAGATTGGCACAATTCCTCCTAGACTCAGTGAAAATCATATGCCCATGGGAGAGAATCTGGCTGCAGTTGAATAGAAGATATTGGAGCAATACTAATAAATCTCAGAGTGAATATAGTTTGCATGTGCAATAGCTTATTCCCACAATTCAGAGTTTCCTGAGTGACTGAGAAGCTCCAAAGGTAGAGCACATCTCATGATCATTTCTACACAGTGCTGAGCTATTACTAAACTCTGACCTGTTAAATGTCTCATTCAACACCCAGAGAGTTTGTGAAGCAATGCTATTCAATTTGCTGTATCATTTCACAATATTAATTGTGATTCCTAATATAGGGGGGATACTGAGAATGTGCAGTTGGCTCACAGTCTAATGAAGAACACCCTTAATTTTCTTTCCTCTTGAGTGTGAATTTTTCAGCACTGATGCAGCACTAGTGGGTTCAATTTAATCAAAGTTTTCCAGAATCTTTCTTGCTGAGGAGTGAATCACTGCATTTTCTGATGAATTATGGGAGGAACATACGTGCATTTTCAAGTTTGTAGCGTGCAATGTGGTATGTTGTAAGACAGTCATGTGAAATCTTTCAGAAGTAGTTTGGTTTCTTTTCTAGCTCTTTATAATCTGTCTTCAACATATATTTTGAATCTCACTTCTTGTTCTCACTTTTGTACTTTACACATCAGTGACATAGTGTTTGGCATGCCCCTGAAGGCATCATACACAGTGGCTGCTTCAAAATTATATAGAAGAGGCCTAGGGTAGACAATCTGGTTGGAATAAGGGACTAAATCTTTACTTTGGAGTTTCATTTATATAGCAGGCCCAATGTTCATATGTGGGAGAATATGATCTTTGGTCTGAGCTGCCATAATCTCTTAAGATGTTGCAATAGCCTCACAACTGATCCCCCTACTTACACCTTTGCTTTTATAGTCTATCTCCAATATATCTTTTGAGCAACATACCTGGTCTCTAATTCTCACACAGTAGACCAAGTGGTCTTGTTAACACAGAATTCAGATCTTGTCATTCCTCTGATCAGAATCTTCTGATATCTTCTCATTTTCACTCCAAATAAAAGCCAAACTCCTTACAATGGCCAGAAGTGTCCTACACTACCAGGACTCCTGTACCTTCTCAGTCCTTTACTTCTCTTGCTTATCTTGGCCTCCTGGCTGTTCTTTGAGCAGACCTATATGTTCATGGCTTTTTTCACGGGCTTTCTTATTGTCTCTACTGCATGTTGTCTGGACACCCACATGATGCCTCTCCCCCTTTATCATTTGCTTCAACACCTTATTCATATCACTTGCCCTCTCTACTCCATTTGACATTGCTTATTTCCCCCCACTTCTAGAAACTGTTCTCTCGGATCATGAACACTACATCCTTCTGGAATTATTCATACCTGTTAGATCATTCATTTTTGGTCTCTTTCCTGGGATGCTCCTCTGTTGTCTCCCCTTTCAGTGTCAGGTGTTCACTTCCAGTCCCCGGTAGTTCTTGTCACCTGTTATTTTCATGAGCAATATTATCCTCTCTGAGGTTTTTATTTTTAAAATTTTATTTTGATTCCAGGTAGTTTAACGTACAGTGCTTAATTAGTTACAATATAGTGATTCAACAATTCTATACATGACTCAGTGCTCATCCTGATAAATGTACTCTTAATCCCCTTCCCCTATTTCACCCACCCCCTCACCCACCTCCCCTCTGATAACCATCAGTTTGTTCTCCATAGTTAAGAATTTGTTTCTAATGTTTTTTTTTAAGATTTTATTTGTTTATTTGACAGACAAAGATCACAAGAGACAGCAGAGAGAGAGGAGGAAGCAGGCTTCCCACAGAGCAGAGAGCCTGATGTGGGGCTCAATCCCAGGACCCCGGGATCTTGACCCGAGCCGAAGGCAGAGGCTTTAACCCACTGAGCCAGGCACCCCTCTAATGTTTTTAATTACTGCTTTTATGCTCATAAACTTTACAATCTCTTTCTTGAGCCCAGCTCTCTCCCTTGAGATTCAGATGCACAGGTTCTGTATCTGCTGAACATTTCCATCTAGAGGTTTATGGGTACCTCAAAATCAGCATGTTTAAAAGGAATTTATCTTCTTCGCTCAGTGGGCTCTTCTGTGTTTCTTATCTCAGTGGGTAGTAGCATCTAGGTAGCCGGTTAAAAGTTATCTTGAGTCCTCTCTTCCTTTCCCTCCTCACAGCCAAATATAAAATTCTCCTGACTATATCTCTCAAATGGTTCTTAGATTTTTTTTCCTCCCTTTTTAAACTTCTTACCTATAATTGATTCAATGGTGGTCCCAAAAATATACGTTCAAATCCAAATCCCTGGAACTTTTGAGTGTTACCTTATATGGAAAAGGAGTCTTTGCATATGTAATTAAATAAAGGATCTTGCAATGGTATCATCCTGATTATCTGGGTGGACTCCAGATCCAATGACAGGTGTTCTAATAAGAGAAAGGCAGGAGGAGAATTGTGACGGAAGGGGAGAAGACATGGGCACGTGGAGGAGAAGGCAATATAAAACTGAAGATGGGGCACCTGTGAGGCTTAGTTGGTAAAGCATCTGTCTTCAGCTCAGGTCATGATCCTGTGGTCCTGGAATCAAGCCCAACACTGAGCTCTGTGTTTAGTGAGGAGCCTGCTTCTCCCTCTGCCTGCAGCTCCCCCTGCTTCAATCTGTCTTATTCCCCTGCACCTGCCATAGACACCTGCATAACTTTAATGCTTATTCAGTCTTCACTGCTGTGCCTCATTATCTTTTTTATTTCATTGGTCCTGTAGATCCTCACACTTGGATCAATCCAGCCAACAAGTGTGTCTACTTCTACATTAGACTATTGGAAAAATTCATATAATTGTGTGGATTTTTGCTGCTATATTTTTGTGGTCTCCAGTCTCAGACTGGTTTTCAAAACTGTTTGCTAATCTGGTCAGCTACCTCTCTTGATGGTTCTCAGTGACTCTTCTAGAACTTCATCATTGCCCTCAAATCTCTTCTGTTTTGTTTGTTTTGTTCCTGTCCCCACCCACAGTTCCCCCCTCCAACTAATGGATAAGCTTACCTTGCCTTTCATGAGCGAAACTTCATGGTTCTCATGATAGTATCGCTCCTGTCCCATCCCCATCAATTTTCATAACATTATCTCAGATTTCCTCCAGTTTCTGAGAAAGACGGATCTCCTCACTCTTGTGCTGGTGATTTTTTTTTATTCTTAAAAAAACAAAACAAAGCAACAAACCATATCCAGGACTCAATTTATTATTCCCTCTTTGATTATATTTTTAGCTCTTTCTATGGGCTACTTCTCTAATACTGGTAAACATGCAGATATCTTTCTTGTTTTAAACAAACCAAGCCCTCAACACTTTAAAAATTATGTGACCTGCCTTGATAAAGTAAGAAAAATTTTATAGGTATAGACTAAGATCTTTAAAAAAAAAATGGGGTGCCTGGGTAGCTCAGTTGAAGTGTCTGCCTTCGGCTCAGGTCATGATACCAGGATCCTGGGATCAAGCCTTGGATCTCCTGCTCGGCGGCAAGCCTGCTTCTCCCTCTCCCACTCCCTGTGCTTGTGTTCTCTCTCTCGCTGTGTCTCTCTCTGTCAAATAAATAAATAAAATCTTAAAAAAAAAAAAAGACCCTCAGTGAAGGCTTTGAAAAGAGCTCTGAACTTTTGTTCTTCTTCCATTTTATCCAAAGAGGAAAAGAGACAAATTAAAGAAATAGGTTACGTCTGCCCATGTTACCAGCTATTTGCTGATAATAACATTTCTTCTTTTGTGACTGGAAGGAAGGGCAAATTACTTTGCTTTCATCAACAATTCCCACTCTTGCAATTCTGATATACTCAGCACTGGGCCCTCCTAGCACTGTCTGCTACTATCTACTGAGTTTGTACCTGCCTCTTGGGGTAGTGGGAGTGAGGATGAGTCCTGCAAGGAGAATATCCCTCAGCAGAAACTTAAAAAGAAGAAGTAGGAATTTTCCACACAGTGACAGGGAGGCAGGAGAGTCAGAGTGAGACGGTCAGAGAAGGAGCTGTGGATGATGGAAGCAGAGGTTGGGGTAAAAAGGTGGAAAAAGCAATGAGCCAAAGAAAGAGGGTAGCCTCTGGAGGCTGTAGATTATCCTCCAAAGCTTCCTGAAGGAACATATTCCTGCTGATACTTTAATTTTAGCCCCGAGTGACCCTTTTTCAGTCTTCTCCTGAACTGTAAGATAATACTTTTATGATGTTTTTAAACCACTAAGTTTGTGGTAATTTGTTAAAGTAGCAATAGGAAACCAAAATGCTGGGCTTTTAGTCAGAACACAGTATGAATTTCATTTTTTAACCTAGAACTTAGTGACAAGTTGTTTTAGATCGTATCCAGGGAGTGCTCTCATTTCAAGAGGCTATGACAGGCTCACCAAAGCAGCTGAGGGCTTATTTACCCCGAAGCCACCATGACTGACTCATTGTCTTATGGACTTTCTCTTGGACCCTTCTTTTCCCACCTTCTTTACTTCCCTTCATGTTCTCTGGTCACCATGTTACCTTACCACTTGTCCTGACCTGCACCTAGGCTTATGAGTTACTTTCTTGCTAGGACTTAGTTAATAAGCCCTAGACTTCTCAGCTTCTCTGCTTGGTTTATTTATTTATTTGAGGAGTTTATTTATTTATTTTACACACACACACACACACACACACACACACATGAGACAGCAAGAGAGGTAACACAAGAGGGGGAGTGGGAGTGCTGAGCAGGGAGCCTGATGCGGGGCTCGATCACATCATAACCTGAGCTGAAGGCAGATGGAACGACTGAGCCACCAGGCGCCCCTTCCACTTGGTTTAAATGTAAGCACATATTGGTCCTTTCTGGCTTAATGCTCCTTGCCAGTCTGAGAAGATAACTGGCTTTATGCATAAAGGTCTTCAACCCCAAGGACCCTATTGGGATCAACAAATCCAATCACCAGTTTAGGCAGCATTCAGATGCACACATTCCTGTTTCAATTTACAGTTACACCTGAGCATTTGACTGTGTTTGCTCATCTGTTTATTCATTTGTTAAACAGTGATTTGTTGAACAGCTACTCTGTACCAAAGATTTGGATAGAAACTAGAGATTTATAGATAAGTTAGGTCTGTATCATTAAAGAATTCATAGTCTAATGTGGAAGACAAACATAGAGATAATTATTAAATAATGTCATAAGGGCAGAGTTGGAAATATGCATAGGCTGTCACTGATCTCAGAGGAGAGAAGATTTTCTGGGGTAGTGGGAGTGGGGATGAGTCCTGCAAGGAGGAGATGCCTCAGCAGGAACTTAAAAAGAAGAAGTAGGAATTTTCCATACAGTGACAGGGAGGTGTACATGGAGGAGGGTGTGAATAGAGAACACATAGTGATAGGCGTTCAGAATAAGAAGGGACAAATTAAGCAAAAGTACAGGGAATTAAGGGAGTGTGCAAAGAATAACAAGCAGTTGAATCTAATTGGAATATAGAGTGTGAAGCAGAGTTGGGAAACGTTTGGAGTGTTGGCCCGGGCCAGACCTTGGAGGACCTTGCATGCTCTGGATGGAGCTCAACCCTAGTATCTGGCTCTCTGTCATAGGAATGCATCCAAGTCAACAACACTGTTCAAAAAAAAAAAAAAAAGCAGCGAGCAAGAAGGCAAAGCTGCCCAATACAGGTGGATTCATTGAAGGGATCAACTTTGTTGCTTCCACAAAATGGATCTCAGATATTGGACTTTTCTAAATCCTCTCCAGGAAGCTCAAACCATGAATAGTCCCATTGCAATGTTGTGATGCTCAAGAAAAACACTATTGCAATAACTTAATACTTTTCTACCCACATTTAGATGGCTCTTGAATGATTCAGAAGGAAACTTTGAATGGGATGTGGTTAGAAGCAGCTTGGGAAGTTCTCTTAGAAAGGTTAAGTGATATGAGAAGAGCCGTCCATAGATAACTAAAGAATGGGCATTGGAAGGTTCCTTTCCTTAATTCCTTTACTGACGCCCATCAACTTCCTGCCCCTGACACCCACTGCTTTCCAAGAAAACCTCTTAATCCTTAGGTAATTTGGGCTGATGATACTTCTAATTTCTGAACAGCATTAGATTATCTGCAGAACTTCCCAGATGCTAAATGACAGGCAAATTATTTAGGTCTTTTAATTCCAGGAGGCAGGGTAGTATAGCTGAAAGGGCATAAAATGTGAAGTCAGCCTTATCAGTGAATATTTACCTACTTTATAGCAGGCTGTTAGGTGCTCAGAAAACAAGGATAAGCCCTGTGCCTGATTTCTGGAAGCTGACAGTGAAATGGAGGAGACCTATAACTTTAATAACAATGTGGTAATGAAATGATAGGGCTCACAGTAGAGCAAGAGATGAGACATTTAACCAAGACCAGAGTGAGGGCTCACAGAAAGATAAGCCCTTAGCTGGGACTTGAAGTTTGGGAAGAAATTAACTGGGAAAAGAAAGCGAGATTAGGGCACATTTTATTTCCCTCTTTTCTAATCTGTGTTTCATTTTTTGTGTGTCTTACCAGAGTCTCTCTATGGTCTGTACACAGCAGGTTTGTGGTCCAATAGCATCACTGTTTACATATCTTCATTAAGTTCTTGTTTGATTGGAATGAAAAGATCATTTATTTCTGGATTAGGTGACCTCAATCAGCAGTTTACTCAGGGTTTCCTAATGGATAACATTCAAAGCAGAATACATTTATTTACAAGGGCCTTGTCCTTTGAGGTGATACCCAAGCAGCCCATTAGCTTTGTTTGATGTCTCATTAGTACACAGGCAGTTGTTTGGGGATGCAGTATGGGTAGTGCGGAGAACCACAGATGTGGCCTATTTATGGACAGTCTGACTGTTAGAGAATGAATGGTCTGCTGGCCTCACTCGGTTCCTAGAGAATCACAAGCTTTCTCATTTCCCCACTTCCCCACACCACACCTCTGCCCCCAGAGTGATCTCTCTTTTTCTTTTGATGGTTATTAGTGTACTTAACAATGCCTTTGAGAATCTGATGAAAACTAAGACTCTTTATTTAAGAAGATGCATGAGATCAGACAAAAGCAATTAAAGAGTGCAGAGATTTTCTCCACCACCTCCTTGCCTGGCAAATAGAATCTTCAGTGTAAGGGAAGCGACTTTTTCCTCTCCCTCCAAAGATTTCTTCTTGCAGAATAGAAACTAAGTTGTTCTGTGTGATAAAGTTCCTAGAGAGAGGAGAAAAAGGAATGGGTAGAGAGGGAAATGCTTTAGGCAGTGGAGGGTTGGTGCTGGAGGAGTAGTTTTTCCTAGGTTTTTGAGGAGAGAGATTCTGGAATAACTGCAGAAAAGAAGTAAAATGGGCAGGAGAGCAAAAGGCATTTTCTTTAAGTGCTTTTACACATTGCGAGTTTGAGTGCCTTTGAGTAGTAAGAGTAAAATATAGAATTTCTTATTTTTATTTATTTTTGCCATTGCACTGTGCTTCTTGGCTGTAACAGAGCTTTGAGAGAAAATCACATTGTGGGTACATAGGCCTCTTCACATGATTCTGTAAATACGACATTGAGGAAATTGTGGATCACCTACCACCCAAGCCTAGTTGTAGGTATCCAGGTTAAGACTGAAGTAATCTCCTAATTCATCTTCCTATCACCACTTTTCTTCTTCTCCCATATTTTCTGTATTATAGTCACATGGGTGTGGTACATAAACAATGAATCTTGGAACACTGAAAAAAAAAGATGTAAATTGGATTATGTAATTTTCTTGCTTATATCATTTTAATGACTTACCTATTTGCATAAGTTTCATGGCCTGAATTGTGTTCCCTCCAAATTCACATGTTGAAGTCCTAACCCCCAGGACCACAGAATGTGACTGTATTTGGAGATAGAGTCTTAAAGAAGTAATTAATTAAAATGATGTCATTATGGACCTAGTCCAATATGACTGGTACCATTATTGGGAGAGGAGATTAGGTCCAGAAGAAAGACACATAAAGAAACCAGGAGAAGATGGTCATCTACAAGCCAAGGAGAGGGCCTCTGAAGAGCCTTGCTGACAACCTTGCAGACACCTTGGTCTTGGACTTCTAGCCTCCAGAATTGTGAGACAGTAAATTTCTGTTGTTTAAGCCACCCAGTCCTAGCAAACTTAAGTAGTAAGTAAGATCCAAACATCTCTCTTTTTTTTTTTTAAGATTTTATTTACTTATTTGACAGACAGAGATCACAAGTAGACAGAGAGGCAGGCAGAGAGAGGGGGAAGCAGGCTCCCCATGGAGCAGAGAGCCTGATGTGGGGCTCGATCCTAGGACCCTGGGATCATGACCTGAGCCGAAGGCAGAGGCTTTAACCTACTGAGCCACCTAGGTGCCCCGAGATCCAAACATTTTATAATGTCTTACAAAGTTCTGTGTAAAATTTGATCCTGCGTAATTTCCTCTTGCTCTTTAAACTCTAACCATCATGGTCTTCTGATGACAGGACTTTATTTTTTTTTTTAAAGATTTTATTTATTTATTTGACAGACAGAGATTACAAGTAGGCAGATAGGCAGGCAGAGAGAGAGAGAGGAGGAAGCAGGCTCCCCGCTGAGCAGAGAGCCCCATGCGGGGCTCGATCCCAGAACCCTGGGATCATGACCTGAGCCTAAGGCAGAGGCTTTAACCCACTGAGCCATCCAGGTGCCCCCTGATGACAGGACTTTAAAAAAGTTATTTTATCTTCATGCTCATTGTTCCTTGTGTCTAAAGTCATTGTCCCCTCATTACCTCCACTCTTACCCCTCTGTGTAGCTAGCTCATTTTTATCCTTTCTCAGTTTGTTACCTCTGACTGTCTCTAGCCTTCTGCCCCATTTATGTATGTACGTTCATTTGTATTTTTACCGTAGTTCTTTGTTTTCTCCGTAATAGTTTAACATAGCTTGCAATTATTTTATTTTGTTTATCTCACTAGCATGTTAACCCCATGGAGGCAGGACATCATTTGATCTTTCTCATCCTCTTTTTAGCCCAGACCAAATGCTAACAGTTGCCTCCATTTCTAAGTCTAATGGACACTCATACTGCTCCCCTTACTTGACCACTCAGCAACATATATCAGAGTAGACTCTCTCCTTCTGGCCAAACTCTCTTCCTTGATTTCTGCTGGATCCATGCTTGCTTCCAACTCTGTGGCCCCTCCTTGACCTCTTTTTCTCCTTTCTCCTCATCTTCTTCTGGCTTGTAGCAGTTTTTAAGACTTGATTCTAGATTCCCCCTCATTGTTAACTCTCTAGTTTTTCCAAAATGCAAATGAATCACTACCCATGTTAATATCTGTAGCCCAGATTTTGTTGACGTTTAAGATACTGGAAACACTTAAACTTCAACTTACCCAAGTCAGAATTTATAATCCTCTTTCCAAAGCCTGTTTCTCTTGCAGATTTTGTTGCATTGGAGACTGGCACCACCATCCAACCAGGTGTGGAAATTATCTATCTCCTGTTTCCAGTCTCTGATTAAAATCCTTTTGATGTAGCTGCCTAAATATCCCTAAAGTGTTCCCACATATCTCTTTATCTCTGCTACTCTTGCCAGGTCTAAGTTCCTGACCTCTTTCCTGCACCATTACTGCAATAGTCCCCTACTGGTCTCCTGGTATTAACTCCCGTTTGTGTCCTTTCTAGTCTCCAATGCTACTACTAATATTTGAAATATATTTCAAAAACACAGATCTAAACATTTTTCTATGTAAAGCCTTTCAAATTCTCCCCATTGCTCTTAGGATAACAACTAAAAACATCAACATGGCCTTCAGTTCCACCATGTCTGTTTCATCCTGAGTCTCATCCGTCATTTATGTCCCTTTTGGTCACAGCTATTTTCATTTGGTTCCTGATATGGCTCATGCTCCTTCTTTCCTCAGGGCCTTTCTACTCATTGCTCTCATTCCCCTGCCCACCCCACCTCATACCACTTCACTTAGATTACTTCAGCTTGTTTTTCAGATCTTTGCTCATCAGGTCCATTTCCTAAATTTACTTTCAATGCACTGAATGAAGGTTGTAGTGATATTTGAGTGATTAGAGAAGGTACCTATCTATACTGGTTAGGCCAGGGGTAGAATATTATGCAGCAACAAATAACCTCAAATCTCAGTGACTTAACAGAACAAAAGTGTATTTTTCCTTCATGCCACATTTTCAGCACAGACTACCAGAGGGAGCTCTGCTTTCCATAGTCACTTAAGAACCCAGACTGATGAAAGCTCCATTGACTTATGTTCCATGATCCCTCTGTCAGAGAGAAAATAATGTGGGAGCGTGTGTTATGACACTTAAAATTTTAGCCTAGGAATGTTTTCTGTCTCTTCTATTCATAATTCATTGGCCAAAGAAGGTCATATGGGTATACCTAATTTCAAAGGAGATAGAGAATATAATCCCACCATATACTTGGAAAGAGAAGAGCTGGAAATATTTTGTGAACAACACTGTAACAACTTTCATAGCAACCTTCCAGGTTAGAAAGAAGCATCTATGAGTCAAGGTGATTTATTCCTTCCTTCCTTCCTTCCTTCCTTCCTTCCTTCCTTCCTTCCTTCCTTCTTCACTGAACTCTGGGCAGCCTGTCTAGACTCTAAGTTCTGTAAGAGCAGGAGCTGTGTTTTGGCCCTTTTTATATTCCTAGTGTGGAGTGTCTGTCATGTAGTAGATGTTACTAAACATTTATTGGCTGAGTGAACAAATGAATAAATAAGAGCATTCAGTGATGGCTGGTTTTATTTAATTTTTCAGAGATATGCAGACTGAGGTAATTTTTCCAAGAACATACCAAAGTCTAAATAATTAGCGTGTTCTTTTCATTTGGAATGAAGAAGCCAGTGGTCAGGTGTCTGGTCCTCTTCTCCTCTTTTCATTGTATGCTTTGAATCCGACATTTTGGAAGGAGAGGATATTATCCAGAATTCCTGCCACCTTTATTTTCTGCTTTATTTATGGATTTTTTTTAACTTTATACATGCCAAAGATATTTTAAACTGTTCACTATTATTTACTATTTGATTAAAAACATTTTCAAACATAACTTTGCTTCTTTCTGATTGATAAGATTTGAACTGATTCCTTTTGAGAAGGATGGCTTCCATTTGAATTGGAAATGTAATCCAGGTTCAAAAACAAAGAAGTTAAAATAAACATTTTTTTCTGGTTCCAGAAATCAGCATTAAAAGAAGGAAATATGAGAAACACAAATGTTTCTGAAATCTTACTGAACTGTATTTATTGTCGTTACTAAATGGGCTTCCCTTAGCTATTTTCAAGTTGAAACCATCAAAAACAGGGTGAATGGCCAGATATTAGGAGATGGTGGAGATCTAAACACTTCGCCAGCAAGTTCTTTCCTGGCATAGAGCCTAAATGGGGCCAGCATGTTGGAGCTTCCTAACCTTCATTTCCTTCATAAAACATTTGTATTCTTTGGTTCAAGAAAGGGACTCTAGCCCTTGAGTCACATGTTAAGCTGCTGTCTCATGGCACCTGTGGTCAGTCTGTCAGCTGTCTTAGGTTAACTGAAAGACAGAAGTCCTAATGGCTACTGACTGCACTGGTAGTTACCGACACCCCCTCCCCCAATTTGGTCTCATTTCATTACTTAATTACAGTGAGGTATTGATAGCTCTGCTGCTAGGTGGTTACTGCACTTAAGTAAATCTTAAAGCTCAGCAGAAAACAGTCTGATTAAGATAAAGAAAATAAGTATCTTGTTCTTCTATTTGTCTTGCTCCAAGAGACCACAATTAAGAAATTATAAAATAGGTTCTTTGGAAATAGGCTGATCTAAATGGAACTACTGCTGGGCAATTCAGTGCAATAAGAAAATGCAGTAGAGCTGTCATTCTAGATGTACTGTTTGTTCTCAGGATGTAAAATTTGGTGCTAGTTTTTGACTTGAGAATATATTTAAATTTTGCTCCTGACAGCACAAGCTGACTATAACATTACTATTATATGGGCTATTTGTGTTACATGGTACATATATCCTGTTGGTAGGGGATAGAATTCTTTTAGTTCCTGGCATTTATCTGGTATTAGGGGTATTTGGTTAGACCAATAATAAGCTCATATGTCCTTGTATGATAATAAGCTGCCTCCTTGTTTGCCTTTCCCATCTGATTGGAAGAGCTTTCAGGGCAAGAATGTATCTTCTGTGTTTTTCAATTGATTGTATTTATTTATTTTTATTTTTTTTTTAGTTGTTGAAAGAACACATTTTATTTTTTTAAATTTATTTTATTTAAACTCAGTTAATTAACATATAGTATATTTTTAGTTCCAGAGGTAGAATTCAGTGATTTATCATTTGCACCCAGTGCTCTAACATCACGGGCCCTCCTTAATGTCCTTCACCCAGTTACCCCACCCTTCCATTCACCTCCCCTCCAGCAACCCTCAGTTTGTTTCCTATGATTAAGAATCTCTTATGATTTGTCTCCCCTGATTTCATCTTGTTTTATTTCTCCCTTCCTTTCCTATGATCTTCTGCTTTGGTTCTTAAATTCCACATATGAGTTAAATCATGTAATTGTCTTTTTCTGATTGACTTATTTTGCTTAGCATAATACCCTCTAGTTTCATCCACGTTGTTGCAAATGATAAGATTTCATTTTTTTGAGGGCTGAGTAGAATTCCGTTGTATCTGTGTGTATATACCACATCTTCTTTATCCTTTCATCTGTCGATGGCATATGCACCCCAGTGTTTATAGCAGCAATGTCCACGATAGCCAAACTATGAAAAGAGCTCAGATGTCCATCAGCAAAGTTCAATTGATTTTAAATTGTAACTTGAAATGCTTCATGCAGCTGGGACTGTTGCTGGGTAACAATGATGCCAGGGGTTTGGGGATTGACCTAGTCAGAAATACTAGGTTTAGCTGTGAGAGGCCTTTTCCCTGGCCTGTGGGCCCCACCCCTCATCACACACTGCATAACTGGGCCTTGGGTCATTGACACCTTGGCTCCTGGGCTTCTCTCAGATGTGCTGGGGGTTTCTTGGACTGCAGTGTCATTTTCATGATCTTTGTAACCTCCTCCCTTCCTGACTCTTCCTAATCTGCTGTGGGAATTGAATATATGCTTGATGAATGAGCAATGGAGGGTGTGTGCAGATGCCTCAAAGAGTTCTTGGGCTGCCATCTCAAATTTCCTGTCACTACAGTCTCTCCTTTGGGATTTAGGCAATATCTAAGAAGACCTAAAAGAAAGTCCCTTACCTGAGAAAGATATCATTCATATCATCAGAGGTCAAAATGATACAACCTGGGACAGAAATAATTTGATGGGAGAGGGATGGATGGGGAGTCAGAAAGACCTACACAAGGGCCCTTCCTCAGGATGCCAGGCTGAATGAGGTCTCAGGGTGAGAGGAGGGTGAAAGGAATGGCCTGTAGGTGGGGTCTCTGGGTGAGCAGGGAGCAGTATAAGCATGCTGAGCACTGGAGAAGTACAGATATTATTGAAAGAGGGAGCATTGAAAATGAGGGGAAGAGGTTGCCAAAGACCCACCAGTGCTTTAAGGTTTTGCATAAGGAGCCCTGATTTATTCTGCCCACAGCAAAGGTTGTGTCTAAGGAGATCACCAGTGCAGTGAAAATGAACTCATCAGATGCAGGGTCACTTGGTGGCCTGAGAGAATCCTGATTGTCTATCTTTCTCCTTATCCTAGGAATGCTTATAAAGTAGGGTCAAAGTCATTTTGGAAATAATGAATTAAATGAAAAAATAGAAAATACCCCTACTAGCTAATTGTTAGCTTACTGGGCACACATAAACTAAACCTTGTGTCTTTACTGAATGTGGAGCAGAATTATAAAATAATAATGAGTTCACACATAGCATTTTCTAGTTTATAAAGCACCTTCATGTACTGAATCTTTTCAGTATTTCGTAAAATAGGGAGGTCTGTTGGTATCCCCCATTTACAGATAGGGACGCTAAGGCTTGGGGCAGTTGCTTAACTTGCACATGTTTACGTGGCTGCCAAATGGCAGACGTTAAGATCAGAGCCCAGGCCCTCCTGATCTGAGATCTGTGTGTTCTTCTGTGCCAACCTGCCTCCAACCACATTTCCCAGGCGAGCCTCTCAGGCTTAATTGTCCAGGGCCTTTTCTTGCCTGGCTGTCCCAACCTAATCATTTCTAGGATTTCTTCTTGAATTCAATTTTGACCTTGGTGAAGTGTGTTGTTTTACGTAAAAGTCGTGAAGATTTAAGGTGATAGTATGTAAATTATGGCTTTTATTTCTCAAATCTGGTGTCCGTTAGGGTTTACCTAACTATTGCTGAGGTTATGATATTTACACAGTGTTTTCGTGTGGGGACAGAAGCAGATGATAGTGCTGAGAGGTGTTTATCCAGCTTGCAGAAATTCAAAGCCCTCTTGTTGTCTTGAGCATGTTGTGCTCCTTCAGTCCCTGTATTCTCAAAAAGAGAAGTTACTAAGGGAAATATATGGCACCCTTGGGCTGAAACTTGACTGTTTCCAGCGGGCCCTCCAGGGGCCTCCACCAATCATGTGGGTGGCCCTCACCACTGCCTCAATAGAAGGTCAGCTTTGCTTACTTCAAGTAATTATCATTATTAATTTACTAATAAGGGTGCGGCTTATTAAGTGCCTTCTGTGTGCCAAGCACAGTGCTAAAGCCATTTATACATGACCTCCAATACTGAAAACCATTATAAAAAGTAGGCATCATGATCTCCATTTTATTGGTAATGAAATCAGAGAGGTTAACTTATACAGGTCCTAGAATTAAGTCAGCTTAAACTTGGCCAGTTTCACTCTTGTGTCTGAAATGTTAGGATGGGCGATTCTATAACAAATTAAAAAAGATACAGAACTTTATTAATTCTTGTACACCACAGTGGATAAATTAAAGACCTCTCCTCGTGATTGTGTCTAATCGTGGGAACTGTCTGAGCTTGTTATCGTTCCTCAGGCCTGCTGCTCCAGGATGGTGGGGTGTGTGTGTGGCTGTACCTGGGGTCTTTTCTTTGGTGGGGGCAAACTGTGCAACTCTGACCTTACATGGGTCTTTTTGAGCACCCCGTTTTGATTGGTTGAACTTTTCATTTCCTGTATCACTTCTGGATCAATAAATTAAAAGGGTTTGTGCGTCTGTGAAAAGGTAGGTTTCTTTTCTTTTGTTGTTGTTGTTGTTGTTGTTGTTGTTGTTTTTAAGGAGAGAGAAAATCTGAAGCATGCTCCATGCCCAGCATAGAGCCAGACACAGAGCCCAATCCCACAACCCCGAGATCACGACCCTAACTAGAATGGAGTTGGACGCTTAACTGACTCAGCTACCCAGGTGCCTTGAAAAAGTAGTTTTAGACCCAAAGGATTTATTTACCTTAGAGAATGCCTGTCAGGGAGGCATACTGGCTCTTGAAATGAGCGTCTTAGAGTTGTTTGCAGTAAGTGCTAGCCTGCTCTCCTGTATGAGTAATTTCTCTCGGGAAGTGACTTGAGTCCTTGGAAACATCTGGCTCAATAAACACACCATCCGCACAGCTGGGCTTAGGGAAAGTTTTGCTGGCGAGGCAGCTGTGGTGGAGTGGGCTTGGACGCTGACTGTGACCTTGGCAAATTCATCCAGTTTATTAGTGCCTCCATTTCCTTAATTTGAATTCAAATATGTAACACGAGTTTCAGCTGCATGGGTGATGGACCACAAATCCTCTAGGGCTCTGGAATGATCCTTAAAAAACAGCTCTGTAAAATATCTTGCTTTCCGAACACTACGGCGTGAGTGTCGTCGTTGGCCAGTACTTTTGAGTAATTTTCTTTTTCTGGTGGAGAGAATAGGAGAGCTTCAATTTCTCCTCTTGCAGGTGGCAATGAGCCCCACTTCCCTCTTGTCTCTCTTGAAAAAACTACTAAAAATGACCCCAACACCAAACAGTCATGTGTAGCAGATGCATCCCACTGTTTGGGCGTAATGGAGCAGGTGTGTGGGGTTGCAACATCTCATCGGAGAGAAGGAAATAGCTGAAAAGGAAGGATTAGCCATCATTCTGTTCAGAGTCTCTGACCACGGCCCCACCAGCAGCTCCTCAGCTCAGGCCTTTCTCTTGCCCAGCATCTTCCTCCTTTATCCCATGTCCCAGTAGCCCAAATCGCTGTCTACCCTGTCAATTTATGGTAAAGGCCATTTGACCTCTTCTCTGTTTAAATCCCTCTCTTCTGCCCTGGGTGAGGACGATGGATTTACCTTTAATAACCAGGCAAGTTTATTAAGGTATTTTCCCAGAGGAGAATAAGTCTAGTGTGTGGAAGAAGTTTCCTTCCTTGCTTCTTTCCTTCCTTCCTCTCTTCCTCTCTTTCTTCTTTGGGTTGTTATTGGTTTTTCATAGCAATTGGTTTATTCTATGAATTTATTCGCCTTGGTCTTCCTAAGGCAGCTGGCAGAGTGATTATTCTGATTACAAATTAGATTTGTGTTTCCTTTCCTTAAAACTTTTCACAGTCCAGAGTCAGATTCAAAGCTCCCATGGTGGCCTTTGGGACCCAGAGTTTTACTATTCCAAGTTCCCTCACTGACTTCTGACCAGCCATGACCCCTCCCTCACTGTGCTCCGGCCAAGGTGGCTTGCTGGGTCCAGCCAAACTCCCTGGCATCCCAGGACCCAGAGCTTCCCCTCACTTCTTTCAGGACTCTGATTAAAGATCTTAGGATTAGGGAGGCTTTCTGTGACTGCTTTGTGAAATTGCCCTCCCCTGTTCCTTTACCACAAAATATTGTTATTTAATCATTTGTATTACATGTATATATTTATATTATATAATTTATATTACAAATATATATATATATATATTTGTTGTTGCTGTTGTTTGTTTCCCTGCACTTGAATGAAAGTTGGAAGAGTAGAGTTTTGTTATATTTTTTTCTGACTTAGTGCTCTTTCCACATTTTTCATAACAGTGATTTGCATGTAGTTGTCCTTGATACATATTTTTGAATGAATGAATGAGTGAATGAATGAATGAACGAATGTGTTTAGCAGACAGCTATTTCTTGAGCACCTACATGTGTCAGAGCCTATGATCTCTATCTTAGTAGATTATATTGTGAGAACTAGTTATGCAAAGATCCTTCCTTAAATGCAGCATTCCCCAAACGTAAAACATTGTTACTTACGTTCCCCATCTCCTCTCATTTTTTCTCTCACGGTTAGGAACCCAGGAGGCCTATTCTATATCAGGAATTGGTAGACTTTTGCTTTAAAGGGCCAGACGGTAAATATTTTAGGTTTCGTGGGCCATACTGTCTCTGTCTTGACCACTCAGCTTGGCAGTTGCCCCAGGAAAGTGGTCGTAAGCAGTAGGTAAAGAACGAATGTGACCATCTTCCAACAAAACTTCGACCCAGAGTTTGCTAACCCTGCTTGGAGATTTCAGATTTCTTTCACAAATCAACCCCAAATTTTGTTAGTGCACCGTTTGGTACCTTTCCTACAGTAACTGATATTTTAGGGAATTCTGAAGAAGAAAGTTTCCCTGAACAGGGATCCTTGGCTGGTAGTGGAATTTAAGGAATCAGCATAATCTCAAACGAAGATCACATGGAGGTGGGGAGGGAACTTTCCCAATCAACCTCAAACTTTAGTTCTTACGCTTGAGAAAGTCCTACCCCGTTCCTCAGTAGTCAGTCTCAGGAGACTGAAAACAGAAGATGAATGGGGGCATTGGCCAAATCATTCTAACTTTGCCCAAGTTCAAAGTGATGTAAAAAACAAGCATTCTTTCATCATCAGATTTTAACATATTCACTAGGGATGATCTGTGCCCTCAGACTGTTAAAGGGCTTCCTTTGCCAGGATTATAGTACATTTTGTAGGAAGTGTATCTCTAAATATCAGACTGGATTACCACCCTGGTGCTGGGCAGCTCTCTCTCAGGATCAAGTTCCAAATTGTCTGTTTTATGGTTTGTTTTTCATGGTTTTATTTGCCAGGAAAGGCTATCTTCGGTGAGCATGCTTGACAACACTGCTGAATTTCTGGATCCACGGCCTGGCTTCAACCTTTCTAGCCATAGGAGAGATTGTATTAATTTAAGTGTTAGGTTACAGGCAAATCAGTGGGTTCCATATGTTCCCTGTCTTGTGCCATCTCTGTTAATTTGAAACATACTGCTGTTTGGCAAGGCCAGAGCAGATTTTTTGCAACTCGGTAGTTATGTGTATGCGTGTAGTGTTTTTTTGTTAAAAAAAAAAAACAAAAAACAAAAACTAAAGGGAAAAAGAGCTGATGAGTCAAAGTATTTCACAAAACTGAATTTCCACGTATAGATTACAGAGAAAATGTGCTTCATTAGTAAGATGTTATTGTATTCTGGTAACCAAAATTAAAAACATATTTAGGAAATGTTCCATTGCTTTTCCAGGATTGTAAGTTCCGTATGGGTTACGTGTTGCTATTTTTTTAAAAAAAGCTTTTAGTGTTTATTCTTCTTGCGTGATAACCAGCTTTGAAGAGGGTGTTTCCTGATGAAACTTTGGATGGTAATGTAATGCCACTGTAGAGATTTGGTTTCTTTCGTTTTGTACAGTGTGGGTTTTCTTATCACAATGCTGGATGAAAACACATCAGAAACACATATTGGGTAAGAAGTGGAGGGACCAGAAAGGCTGTGCCAGAAAGGAGAATTTATTTTAGAACATTGTCCTGTCCAGTCAGAGGGGAAAATAGGGAAGGGAGAGTAGGTATTTTTTTAGAAGAAAATTACTTTCTTAGCTTAGATACTATTAATAAACAGTTATTCCAAAGAATTACAAGTTATCTTTTGGTCTGGGTTTTTTCTTTGGCTTGTGGCATTAGCTTTTTACCAGGAAAAAAGAAACAATTTGAATAAATATATTACCTGGGAAATAAATTTCTATGTCTACCTAATGACAAGATTACAACTATGTACATTCAGATAGGAGTTTATTAGAGCAGTCACTCCCTATATCGCAAATTAGGTTTACTTCTTCCTCTGCTTCCCTTTTTCCTTCTTCACCTTCTCCATCTCCTCCCCTTCCTTCTCCTCCTCTTCTTGTTTGAATCTATTAATAAAAGTAATAACATTAGACAGTTTTTGGTTTTAAAATGGGATTTTAGGGGCGCCTGGGTGGCTCAGTGGGTTAAAGCCTCTGCCTTCGGCTCAGGTCATGATCCCAGGGTTCTGGGATCGAGCCCCGCATGGGGCTCTCTGCTCAGCAGGGAGCCTGCTTCCTCCTCTCTCTCTCTCTGCCTGCCTCTCTGCCTACTTGTAATCTCTCTCTGTCAAATACATAAATAATTTTAAAAAATCTTAAAAAAATGGGATTTTATGTAACTAGACAATCCACATAGTGTTGGATGTTAGATACAAAGCCAGATAGTTCAGTTAACATGAACACATGTCCTTCCTATTTCTAGAACAAGATGTATTACGTGAAACCCTGATTGTTTTTTCCCCTTTTACATCCAAGTAGGCTCTATTATGTTAGTATCAGCAGATGGGTTTAATTTGAGTAATTTTTCACTTTGGACCACCTCATGCTTTTTCCCGGGAGCCATAACTGAGAGTGATCTCATAGAAGGGATTGCATAAATGATACTCATTAGGGTTGTTTAAGAACTTGAGTGGGTATGCCCAGTTGATAATAAAATTGGAAAATAAACAATAATTAAACATTATCAAAAACCCTAACCAAACTCTTTTTCAGATCTCTGGACATTGTGATAAGAGCTAAATCAGATGTTATGACTAAAATGTTACTTGGAATTTAAATTTAGGGATTTTTGTTGTTTTTGTTGTTAGCAAGTCCAACCTTTCAAATCATGCATATTTTTAAAATAAAGATTTTATTTATTTATTTATTTTAGAAAAAGAGAGAGAGAGAGAGAGCATGCGTGCATGAGGGAGGGGCAGAGGGAGAGGGAGAGGGAGAGAATCTCAAGGAGACTCCATGCTGAGCACAGAGTCTGATGTGGTGCTCAATCTCATGACCCTGAGATCATGTTCTGAGCCAAAATCAAGAGTCAGAGGCCAACTGAGCCACCCAGGCACCCCTCAAATTATGCATGTTTAATTAAATTAATTTTTATAAAGATTTTGTTTATATGTTAGAGAGAGAGAGGGTGAACACAGATGGGGTGGGGGAGAGCGTAGGCAGAGGGAGAAGCAGGCTTCCTGCTGAGTAAGGAGCCCCATATGGGATTTGGTCCACAGAGTTGAAGGCAGATGCTTAACCAACTGAGCCACCCAGACATCCAAAATTATGCATATTTTAAATAATGTATTACTTTTCATTTTGATTTAGAGATTTAACAACATTTTAATCTTTATTATTTAGTTTGCTTATCATGTCAATCTTATAAGATGGGCATGTTGTCCCTGGTTTATTGGAATAGCAGCCCTCCAAAGTTAATCCAATCTCTGTCTGGTGGTGGTGAGATTAGACCTGAAAAGCAGAGGGAGAATTGACACTCAGGTGTGACTACGAGGTTGTAACTTTAGGCATATGCCTTGTGAATTTATGTGTTGTATTTCAGAATGAATAAAGGTGGTGGCTTCTGTAATCTGGATGGTGGCTTCTGTAATCTAACAAAAACATTAAAAATGGCTAAAATACTGCCTTCTTCTCATGGACAGTTACCTAACACAACATACTGCTGAGAGTTACGGTGAAAAAAAAAAATGGATATCATCTTCCTTGCTTTAACCACACAAAATTAGTTTCAGTTATGCTTCCTACATTGAAAACACTTTGTGGAATCATGGTGTCAATGTTAAGTTTGCAGCTCTACATGTAGACTGGCATCTAATTCTTACCTTTCCCTCTGGCCAAAGCACAGTTGTCTGTCCCTGTGAAGCCAGGTATGGTCATGTGACCTGCTGTTGCCAATGCAACAGGAAGAGAGAGAACGTCTGGGTGGAAGCACTCAAGAGCTGGGTGTGCTTCTTTGTGCTCTCTTTCCTTTGCCTTGGCAGTCACGGAGGCACATGTTGATGTGGAGATGCCATTACACTGAAGCAGTCAGGAATGGCCAGCCAACACATGGAGGACAGCTGCCCTGGAGAGCATTCTGGGCTGGTGATGGACTCCAAATAAGAAATAAACTTTTGTTGTTAAGTCACTAAAATTTTGGTTACTGTAGCAACCTGATCAATTAAAAATGAAACTGAGCTAAGGTAGTTCTTTTAATTCCCCAAAGGTTCCCACTGGGCCATGGCATGCTATTACCTCTTTTAAGCATTCTACTTTCCTCCTACAGCACCCCCAAAATAAATATTTTTGAGTAATACGTGACTATATCATAGAATTACTGAATAATTTGTAGAGCCTAGAATTATTAAGGACACATCATTCAAAATCTCTTTTAAATCATTTTTTCAGTGAGGTCAAACCAGTTAGTTTACTTTTTGGGAATTCAAAAAATATCTAGCCAACATGTCAGTCATATTCTACCATTAATTACCAGCAATACTTTATCTCTAAGATTAAGTGTATATGTCAGTGAACCAGTTCTAAGCTTGGAGATTATATATATATTCTATATAAAATAAATTCATACATATATATATACATACATATATATATTTAACTATTAAAAGCTATGGTACATGTTTTATGGCTTTTTAAAAATAATATGCAGAGTGCTATAGAAACAAATTACCTTTCCAAGGTTCTGATCCCTTTCAGAGAAGAGGCAACAAAACAGTTCATAAACCTCATATCATGCTGGCAGTGACTATACATATACATATACATATACATATACATATACATATACATATACATACATTTGGCTCTGTGTCTGTTCATTCTTTTCTATTGCTCAATAATATTCCATTACACACACATACATGCATATACACATATATCTATATCTTAGTCTTTATATCTATTTATCAATCTATTTATCCATCGTATCTTCTTTATTCATTAAAGAGTTTCAGTGGGGGAGAACATCCCTCTATATTAGGGAATATGAATATGAGAAATGAATCATCCATTAAAATTTTACTCAACTGATGATTAGAAGTTTATATCTTACTTTCACACATTTTTGTACACTTTATATAAATGTCTGACTCTGGGACCACATTGCTAGGGTCCTTGAAGTTTAAGCTTTCTTAGTTTTAATCATTTCCCTGGGCATCGGTAAGGGAGACTGGCAGGGAGAGGTTAGAAAAAAAAGAGGACATAGCAAGAGAAATGCGGGTGAAAAACCCTGGATGGAGAGAGTTTCAAGGAACAAATAACCATCAGTAGCATATTCCACAGAAAGCCAAGTGAGATAAGGACTGGAAAGAATCCTGGTAGATACAAGGTCATTTCTGACCTCATTGTACATGGGCAAATATCTATTTCTCTTCTCTTGATCCTCTAGAATGGCTCTTAAACCCTGCAAGAATATGGAAGGTGAGGTTGTCAAGTTGGCAAACATCATTATGTGTCCTAAGATGAAAGAAGCTTCCTGAAATCTGAGAATATGAAGGTAATATGAATATGAAGAAAATTTGGGAAACAATCCTATTATACAGAAGGCCATTATGTTGTCTGATTAGAGAGCCATGATAGCAGCTACCTACATAACAGCCTTCAAAAATGGCTAATGTGTGGTGATCACATTTTTATATATTTTGCCCTATGATGAATTTCCTTGAACATGTTGATATGTTTTTCCTTTGATGTATTTTTCATCTCTAGAAGTCTCATTGGGTTTTTAAAAAAAATCTCCCATTTTTATCCTCCTCATGTTTGTGTTTCCTTCTCCCTTTCAAACATAAAAATTATAGTTATAATTGTTTTAATGCTCTTTTCTGCTAATTCCAACTCTACAATTTCTGGATCTGTTCCTGTTTGATTTTTCTTCTGGTTGTGGGTCACATAAAACTGGCATTTTGAAAAAAGATTTTGTTTATTTATTTTACAAACAGAGGTCACAAGTAGGCAGAGAGGCAGGCAGAGAAAGAGGGGGAAGCAGGCTCCCTGCCAAGCAGAGAGCCCGATGCGGGGCTCCATCTCAGGACCCTGGGATCATGACCTGAGCCAAAGGCAGAGGCTTTAACCCACTGAGCCATGAGGTGCCCCACAACTGGCATTTTTTGATTGGGTACCAGACTTCTGGAATTTTAGATTATCGGGTATTAGATTTGGTCATATTCCTTTCAGAGGAGTTTCTGAATGTTCTGGTATGTAGTTAAGTTGCTTAAATCAGTTCGACCTTTGGAGACTTGCTTTTGGTCTTTGTTAGGGCAGATCCTGAGTAGTATTTTGTCTAGGGCTAATTTAGTCTCACTACTAGGGTGATAACCTTTCGAGGACTACCCATTACCTTGAATATTAGGGCATCTTTCAACCTCCAAATTGGATTAGACAGCCTCCAATCAGAATGGAGGGAACATAAAATATTCCCAGCCCTGTGTAAGTTCAGGGAATTGTTTGATTCTGTTTATTAGTTCTTTGCTTGGCCTTGGCAGTTTCTTCTCATGAATGCCAGGATAGTCATATTATATCTTTCCAGATTTTTGTGGGGGGACCCCTCTGCATTCTCTCTGTGCTGTTCTCTATTCTTTAGTATTCTTTTCTATGCCTTCTAGCTTTCTTGGCCTCCCTGTTCTCTGATCTCTGTGTTATTAACTGAGTGATACCACTGATCTCTGTTTGGGTCACCCATGCTCTGTGTTGCAGCTTAGAAATTCTTCTAGGTGATAAGCAGGAGTCATCTAAATGGTTTTTATTTTCCCAGGGATCAAATCTCACGTTGCTTCTTGTCCAATGTCTGAGAACTATTTTTTTCCCATATATTTTGTTTGGTCTTCTTATTGTTTAAGGTAGAAGGGCAAAGCAGTCCCTGTTACACCATCTAGGCTGGAAGTAAAAGTTCCCAGCATGCTGATTTCTGATTGATGGATAAGAGTAATGGTTTCTCCACTATTATTCTTAGGAATTACTGTTTCTTAAACACATAAACAAAGGCTTGCCATGAAAATAACTTGCTTTTTACCTCTTCCGAGGTCTAAATCTCCAACATTTTTTTCTCATTATGTTGAGTGAATTTATTTTGTGTTATTTTTAAAAATTGTTTTATTTTTTATAAACATATAATGTATTTTTATCCCCAGGGGTACATGTCTGTGAATCGCCAGGTTTACACACTTATTTTGTGTTATTTTTTAAAGAATAAATTTTCAGGAAGATCTGCAGAAAAACTGATTGAAAGAGTAAGTTCTGATAGTCCTTCACTTTTTGAAAGAAATATTCTAAACAATAATTAGTTTTCACTGCAGAGTGATTTTCCTGCCAGAGCTATATTGATTGTAAAATGTGTTGATGAACAAATGCAGACCACTTATATATGTCTTAATTTATCCATTTATTACTCTCCTGTTATTCTAATTAATTAAAAACAAACCAACCAACCAGTCAAATGTGAAATCATTTTCATTTTATGTGCTCACTGACTATGAAAGAGCTGAAATGAACTGTAAATTACAAACCAGAAGATTTTTAATTACTGAAGTTCTGTTGTAACTGTTATTTGTACAAGTAATCCAGCTCATGTTGACTTTGGAGTACAGAGTGATACAGTGAGAGGTTTTGAAGCCGCAGTGTGTCCATAGTGCAAACATTGCAGGTGTATGTTCTGAAACTGAAGGAAACATCACTTAAGATTGAAGCATAAAAAATGCCCCCACGAAACATTTCTTTTTCTATTGAGTTAATTTAGAAACAAATCTCATAGGGTCCAGTCTTTCTGCCCTGGTTATTTTCATGTGGAAATTTCAGAGTGAAAAAGTCACTGCGTAGTTTTGAATGAATTTCAGGCTAGAAAGGAATTATTTCACTGAGGAATTAGGACAAAGGAATGCTATATGGGCTAGATACAGAAAATTGTTCTTCCTGTATTTGTCAACTGTGCATTGTCTCCACTATGTGTGAGACACAGTGCTGGGAAATTAAAACCAACCAACCAACCTACAAAGTTATTTTCTCAAAAAGAAGGGACTACTTTGAGTTTTATTGCCTTTTAAGTTGCTTGTTTAATACTAAACAGTGGATATTTTTTTTTCTCCCTTGGTTCATAGAAAAATGTGGGGCAGACGGTAATTCTTCATGATATTACATAATTTGATCTTCAATGTTTTGTTTTCATCTATCATTACATTAGTTTTGGCGTTTTGTTTTGTTTTGTTTTTTGGCCTCTCAAAAAAAAAAAAAGAAGTATTCTTTTCCATTAGCCATACTTGTTAAAAAATTTAGGGCTACTTTTAAAGTTCAAGTAAAAGCTGCATTATGTAACTATACTTTTTAGATTTTAAAGGTTTAGGCATCCTTGCCTGTTATTCGGCGTGGTTCTGCTGGGCTGTGTTAGGTTCAGTTTCTATACTGGTCTTAACTTCTTATATATTTTGATCTCATCTCTGACTGCCCAGTTTTCACCTATACTTTTTTTCTCTGGCTTTCTGTCTGCTTGGATGTTCTAGTTTGAGTCCTAGCTCAATTAAACTCTTCTGGCTCTTGAATCTCTGCATCACTTCCCAGTAGATGATTTGTTCACTCCTGGCACAGAATTTTCATTGGTTGGCTGTCCTGGTAGTGGTGAATCATTCTCCTACTCCACCCATCACTGCTCTTTGGCATGAGCCTGAAAAATGTGGCTGTGTACCTGGAGAAGTCTGTAGCCAGGACCAGGTAAATGTCTTTAGCTACTTTCCTCCAAAAGGAGTTTGCTATTTACAATGCTTTTGTATCATTTCGTGCTTTCGTTTTGTATCATTACTTCTGAAACCCTTTAGGTCACATTACATTGGATTTACCCAGGATCTCACAACTTGGCTCTGAAGAGTGAAGAATGGAATCTCAACTCACTATTAACAGACTCATAGTTTATTCTGGTCCGTGTAACTCCACCACTTTCAAGCCACCAGATCCCATTTAACGATCTGCCTTACTTTGAGTACATTCTTTTAATATCACATCTATTTAGGTACTTGATTAATTAGAACAGTGACAAAATTTGCTAGTTGAGATATTTTCTTAGAGCTCTAACCAATAGAATAAATCTGGATGACTGAATCATCAAAAAAACCTCATTAGAATAAATTAGCAATGACTAGTAATTATTGATTAAGTTGAGTAAAATAAGTCAGTGTACATGTATCGAAAACCCACTCCATGACCAGCACTGTTAAGTCCCTGAAAAAGACATGGATGTTGCCCTTTTGGAGCTCATGGTCAAGATGGGTAGGTAGACCTTCAACAGACAATTTCAAGAAGATGTAGAAAGTGCACAGTACTCCCTATACACAATACACTCTTGGAAAGGGTGGGAGGGACAGCCAGTCCAGTCTGGAGTTAGTGCAGTTGGGACAGGTGAGGAAGAAATATTCCTACAAGAAGTGATGATTGGACTGAGTCCTAAAGAGGAGCAGAGTTACCCAGGTAAAAAACCTAGGGCAGGAAATTATAGGAAGAGGAACAAATGACTTGCCCTGAATAAGAAAGACTTGGTCCCTCACCTTCTAGAGTGAAATGATTTTGTTGTAATCTTATGTTATAGGTTAAAATGTATTTGGATTACATACTCTATAGTATGTCCATGTTAGTATCAAGCATATTTTAAAATCTTTATAATTTTAGTATAATCATCATTCTAGGAAAATGTTCCATATTTATCCTGTGATTTTTTATACCCCTGGCAAATCATCAGTTACTCTTGTGAAAATTAGATTCTCAGTTTGAAAAGCTTTGGCAAACACTTCAGAATATTGATTATTGATTTAGACTGACCTAGTTTGAATCCTGACTCCATCTCTTCCTAAATGGATGTATTACATAAACTGTCTTAAACTTTAAAATTAATTTATTCAATTATAAAATGTGGATTCTAGGAGACGAAAATGAAAGCATGTGTATAGAGAACCTGTTACAATAGATCACTTGGTTCATGAGTGGAGATTACATGGTCTTCTTAAAGTTGGGGAACATGTCTGTCTTGTGCCTCCTTTGTATGCTCAGCACAATGACTGGCACCTAGGAGATACACAGTAAATAGTTACGAGATTGATAAGGCAAGCACTCATTATTTAATAATGTCAAGACTCTTCATTTCAATGTCAACTTAGAAGTTTTGAATAGTGCCTGGAATGTATTAGGTCTCAATAAATATTTCCTGATTGCCTGATTTGATGAATAGCTTCACTTAGCACTTGTCCTCAGAAAATGAGGACTGAATAGAACATGGGCTGTATAAATTCAAGACGAATCCTGTATCACCTACTGTGGTACTTGTGCTCAGTGTCTACTGTGAGAAATGGCTATAGAATATGGATGCAGAAAATCACACGAAATAAATATACAGATTAATGAGTAGAGCTCATTTCAACCATCACTTAGGTCAAGAAATTAAACTCTGTCAGCCTCCTCAGGAGCCTCTCCGTGCTACATTCCAACTGTAGTTCCCTTCCTCCTTTAGTCACCAGTGACTTTTACAGTAATCATTTCCTTGCAGTTCTTGATGGTTTTCTCAGCCAAGGTGCATCCCTAGATACAGTACAGTAGTATTGTCAAATACAAGAAAAATCAGTGTGGTGTCTTGAGTCTCTTTTAACCTACAAATTTTGCTTTTATCCCTATTATTCTCTTTGCAGAACTTGGTCTGTTTTGCTTTACCTCTCGAGTTTCTCACCATCAGGAGTTTACAATTGAATACTCATGGTGCATTCAACTTGTTCCTTTGTTCCCTGTATTTCCTGCAAATTGGCAGTTGGATCCAGAGAAATGATCAGACCGAGGCTCTAACCCTTTGACAAGACTATGGATGCTGATGTTTTCTTTCTTTTTCTTTCCCCTCTCTTTTTCTTGAGGTATAATTGATATACAACTTTGTATTAGTTTCAGATGCACAGCATGATTCAGTATTTGCATATACTGCAAAATGCTAACCACAATAAGTCTAGTTAACATCTGTCACCACATGTAATTACAGAATTTTTTTGTGGTGAGAACATTTTAGGATTTCCTCTCTTAGTAACTTTCATATATGTAATATAGTATTATTAACTATAGTTGCCATGCTATCCATTTATATCCCCATGGCTTTGTTATTTTATAACTGGAAATTTGTACCTTTGACTTCCTTCTCCCATTTCTGTCACCCACGGACTTTGCCTTAGGCGACCACCAATCCATTCTCTGAATCTATGAACTGGGTTTTCTGTTTTGTTTTGTTTAAAAAAAATTTTTTTTTAAGATTCCACATATAAGTGAGATCCTATGGTGTTTTTCTTTCTCAGTCTGACTTCTTACACTTAGCATAATGCCCTTGAAGCCCATCCATATTGTCACAAATGGCAAGATTTCATCCTTTTTTAATGGATGGATAACATTCCCTTTACATATATACCCTAATTTCTTTATCCCCCGCATCCACTGATGGACACTTAGGTTTCCTTATCTTGGGTATTGCAAATAATGCTACAGTAAACATGAGGGTGTAGTTATCTTTTCAAGTTAGTATGTTTTTTCCCCCACTTTAGATAAATACCCAGCAGTGGAATTGTTGGATCATATGGTGATTCTATTTTTAATTTTTTGAGAACCTCCATACTGTTTTCTATAGTGGCTGTACCAATTTACATTTTCACTGATAATGCTTGAGGTTCCCTTTTTGTCCACATCCTTGCCAACACATATCTCTTGTCTTTTTTAATGATAGCCTCTTCTGACAAGTGTGAGGTGATATAACATCATGGGTTTGATTTGCATTTCTCTGATCATCAATGATGTACCTTTTCATGTACCTGCTGGCCATCTGTATGTCTTTTTTGAAGTGTCTGTTCAGATCTCCTGCCCATTTTTTGATTGGATTGTTTGTTTTGCTGTTTTGTTTCACTGGGAGGTATTTCTGAATTTCATCAACTTGATTTTCATTAAGTTTTGATTTTTTTTGATGTTAGTAGCTTTTGATGTTTACAGCCTTAATTTATTAATTGAATAGAGATATTTTAATTTTATAGTTTCTTTTTCATCATAAATGAAATACTTTTATAAAGCAATATTTTGTCTTTTCAACTCTTTGCCCATTGTTTCAGTTTACGTAAGAAAAGGAGAATAAATCTTTTGATTGCTTATCAAGGCTGGATCCCCTTTTAAACCACTGTTTAAGCTAATAATTTGTTCTTTATCATCTTTTGAATTTCTAAAAATATTATAGTGGACTCATTTAGTGAGTTTCAACCCACTGCAATTCTTTCCTTTTTCTTTTTTTGAAGTTTTAAAATTATAATTTATTCCATACAATGGCATAGTATGAAATCTATAAAATTGTGTTATTTTTATTTTTTAATTTTTTTAAAGATTTTATTTATTTATTTGACAGACAGAGATCACAAGTAGGCAGAGAGGCAGGCAGAGAGAGAGGGGAGAGAGAGGGGGAAGCAGGCTCCCCGCTGAGCATAGAGCCCAATGCAGGACTCGATCTCAGGACCCTGAGATCATGACCTGAGCTGAAGGCAGAGGCCCAACCCACTGAGCCACCCAGGTGCCCTAATTGAGTATAGTTGACATACAATTTTGTCAATTGAGTTAAAAATGACTCAAAAAATTGAGTATAGTTGACATACAATGTTACATTAATTTTAGATGTACAACTTAGTGATTTGACAAGTTTATACATTATGATATGTTCACCACAAGTGTAGCTACCATCTATCCTATTACATTGCTATTACAATATTACTGACTGTATTGTTTTTCACTTAGCATAATGTTCTCTAGGTCCGTCTATGTTGTCTCAAATGGCATGATCTCATCTTTTTTATTGCTGTATAATATTCCATTATATATGTGTTTTGTGTATATGTGTGTGTGTGTTTATAAATTCCACATTTTCCTTATCCATTTGTCTATGGATGGATACTTAGGTTGCTTCTATGTCTTAGCTATTGTAAATAATAACTTCAACAAACATATGGGTGCATGTATCTTTTTGAGTTAGTGTTTTAGTTTTTCTTGGGTGGATACCCAACAGTGGAATTATTGGACTATATGATATTTCTATTTTTAATTGTTTAAAAGTTTTTTTAGATTTAAAATGTATTTATTTATTTAAAACATTTATTTATTTATTTGAGAGATTGAGGGTAGATGCGGAAGAGAGAGAGAGAGAGAGAGAGAGAGAGTATCTTCAAGCAGATTCTCTGCTGAGCATGGAGACCAACATAGGGCTCAATTCCAGGACTCTGAGATCCTGACCTGAGCCGAAATCAAGAATCAGATGCCTAACTGACTGAGCCACCCTGGTGCCCCTAAATTAAAAATTTTAACTAATTAATTTTATTTTAATTCCAATATAGTTACCATACAATGTTATATTAGTTTCAGGTATACAGTACAGTAATTCAGCAATTGTGTACATTACTCAGGACTCATCATGGCAATGTACTCTTATTCTCTTCATTTATTTCATCGATCCCCTCACCCACCTCTCCTTTGGTAACTATCAGTTTCTTTTGTATGGTTAAGTGTCTGTTGTTTGGTTTGCTCTTTTTTTCTTTGTTCATTTGTTTTGTTTCTTAAATTCCACATGTAAGTGAAATCATATGGTATCTGTCTTTGTCCGACTGACCTATTTCACTTAGCATAATACACTCAAGGTCCATCCATATTGTTGCAAATGGCAAAGTTCATCCTTCTTTATGGCTGAATAATATTCCATTTGTGTGTGCGTGTTTGTGTGTGTGTGTGTGTGTGCGTGCGTGCCACATCTTCCTTATCCATTCGTCAGTCAATGGACATCTAGGCTTTTTCCATAATTTGGCTGTTATGGACAATGCTGCTATAAACATTGGGGTGCATGTGCCCCTTTGAATCAGTATTTTTGTATCCTTTGGGTAAATACCCAGTTGTGTAATTGCTGGGTGAGAGGGTAGCTCTATTTTCAACTCTCTGAGGAACTTCCACACTGTTCTCGCTGCACCAGCTTGTATTCCCACCAACAGTGTGGGTGGGTGCCCCTTTCTCTGCAGCCTCACCAACGTGTGTCATTTCCTGACTTGTTAATTTTAGCCATTCTGACTGGTGTGAGGTGATATCACATTGTGGTTTTGATTTGTATTTCCCTGATGCTGAGAGATGCTGAGCACTTTTTCATGTGTCTGTTAGCTATTTGGATGTCTTCTTTGGAGAAATGTCTATTCATGGCTTCTGCCCATTTCTTGATTGGATTATTTGTTCTTTGAGTGTTGAGGTTGATAAGTTCTTTATAGATTTTGTATACTAGCCCTTTATCTGATAAGACATTTGCTGATATCTTCTCCCATTCGGTTGTTTGTCTTTTGGTTTTGTTGACTGTTTGCTGTGCAGAAGCTTTTTATCTTGATGAAGTCCTAATAGCTCATTTTTGCCTTTGTTTTCCTTGCCTTTGGAGAGGTGTCTAGGAAGAAATTGCTGTGACTGATGTCACAGAGGTTGCTGCCTGTGTTCTCCTCTAGGATTTTGGGTTCTCTGTTTCTGGGTTCTCTATTCTGTTCCATTGATCTATGTGTCTGTTTTTGTGCCAGTACCATACTGTCTTGATGATTACAGCTTTGTAATAGAACTTAAGTCCAGAATTGTGCTACCACTAGTTTTGGTTTTCTTTTTCAACATTTCTTTGTCTATTAAGGGTCTTTTCTGGTTCCTTACAAATTTTAGGATTATTTGTTCCAACCCTGCACAAAAGGTGGATGGTATTTTGACAGGGATTGAATTGAATGCATAGATTTCCCTAGGTAACATAGACATTTTAACATGTTTATCCTTTTTTTTATTAATTTAAAATTTTTTATAAACATATAATGTATTTTTATCCCCAGGGGTACAGGTCTGTGAATCGCCAGGTTTACACATTTCACAGCACTCACCATAGCACATACCCTCCCCAATGTCCATATCCCCACCACCCTCTCCCAACCCCCCTCCCCCCAGCTACCCTCAGTCTGTTTTTTGAGACTGGGTCTTTTACGGTTTGTCTCCCTCCCGATCCCACCATCTTTCATTTTTTTCTTTTCCTACCCCCCAAACCCCCCATGTTGTATCTCCACTTCCTCATATCAGGGAGATCATATGATAGTTGTCTTTCTCCGATTGACTTATTTCACTAAGCATAATACCCTCTAGTTCCATCCACGTGGTCGCAAATGGCAAGGTTTCATTTCTTTTGATGGCTGCATAGTATTCCATTGTATATGTATACCACATCTTCTTTATCCATTCATCTGTTGATGGACATCTAGGTTCTTTCCATACTTCGGCTATTGTGGACATTGCTGCTATAAACATTCAGGTGCACATGCCCCTTCGGATCTCTACATTTGTATCTTTAGGGTATATACCTAGTAGTGCAATCGCTGGGTCATAGGGAAGCTCAATTTTCAGTTTTTTGAGGAACCTCCACACTGTTTTCCAGAGTGGTTGCACCAGCTTGCATTCCCACCAACAGTGTAGGAGGGTTCCCCTTTCTCCGCATCCTTGCCAGCATCTGTCATTTCCTGACTTGTTAATTTTAGCCATTCTGACTGGTGTGAGGTGGTATCTCATTGTGGTTTTGACTTGTATTTCCCTGATGCTGAGTGATGTGGAGCATTTTTTCATGTGTCTATTGGCCATCTGGATGTCTTCTTTGCAGAAATGTCTGTTCATGTCCTCTGCCCATTTCTTGATTGGGTTATTTGTTCTTTGGGTGTTGAGTTTGCTAAGCTCTTTATAGATTTTGGATACTAGCCCTTTATCTGATATGTCGTTTGCAAATATCTTCTCCCATTCTGTCAGTTGTCTTTTGGTTTTGTTAACTGTTTCCTTTGCTGTGCAAAAGCTTTTGATCTTGATGAAATCCCAATAGTTCATTTTTGCCCTTGCTTCCGTTGCCTTTGGCGATGTTCCAAGGAAGAAGTTGCTGTGGCTGAGGTCATAGAAGTTGCTGCCTGTGTTCTCCTCAAGGATTTTGATGTATTCCTTTCTCACATTGAGGTCCTTCATCCATTTTGAGTCTATTTTCATGTGTGGTGTAAGGAAATGGTCCAATTTCATTTTTCTGCAAGTGGCTGCCCAATTTTCCCAACACCGTTTGTTGAAGAGGCTGTCTTTTTTCCATTGGACATTCCTTCCTGCTTTGTCAAAGATAAGTTGACCATAGAGTTGAGGGTCTATTTCTGGGCTCTCTATTCTGTTTCATTGATCTATGTGTCTGTTTTTGTGCCAGTACCATACTGTCTTGATGATGACAGCTTTGTAATAGAGCTTGAAGTCTGGAATTGTGATGCCACCAACTTTGGCTTTCTTTTTCAATATTCCTTAGGCTATTTGAGGTCTTATCTGATTCCATATAAATTTTAGGATTATTTGTTCCATTTCTTTGAAAAAACTGGATGGGATTTTGATAGGGATTGCATTATATGTGTAGATTGCTTTAGGTAGCATAGACATTTTCACAATATTTGTTCTTCCAATCCATCAACATGGAATATTTTTCCATTTCTTTGTGTCTTCCTCAATTTCTTTCATGAGTACTTTATAGTTTTCTGATTATAGATTCTTTGTCTCTTTGGTTAGGTTTCTTCCTAAGTATCTTATAGTTTTGGGTGAAATTGTAAATGGGATTGACTCCTTAATTTCTCTTTCTTTTGTCTTGTTGTTGGTGTAAAGAAATGCAACTGATTTCTGTGCACTGACTTTATATCCTGACACTTTACTGAATTCCTGTACAAGTTCTAGTAGTTTTGGAGTGGAGTCTTTTGGGTTTTCCACATATAGTATCATATCATCTGCAAAGAGTAAGAGTTTGACTTCTTCTTTGGCAATTCAGATGCCTTCTATTTCTTTATGTTGTCTGATTGGTGAGGTTAGGGCTTCTAGTACTGTGTTAAACAGCAGTGGTGATATTGGACATCCCTATCATGTTCCTCACCTTTGGGGAAAAGCTGTTTTTCCCCATTGAGAATGATATTCACTGTGGGGTTTTCATATATGGCTTTTTTATGATATTGAGGTGTGTTGCCTCTATCCTTACACTGTGAAGAGTTCTAATCAAGAAAGGTGTTGTACTTTGTCAAATGCTTTTTCTGCATCAAAAGAGAGGATCATATGGTTCTTATATTTTCTTAATATTAATTAATATAGACATTTGCAAATAACATATCTGATAAAGAGCTAGTATCAAAGATCTGCAAAGAACTTATCAAGTTCAACACCCAAAGAACAAATAATCCATCAAGAAATGGACAGAACACTGAACAGACATTTCTCCAGAGAAGACATACAAATGGTCAATAGACATATGAAAAAAGATAAGCCCATTTATAGTCAGAGTAACTACTGAAAGATATGAATTTAGTGTCATTATTTTACCTGTAAAGTGACTATTTCTGTATATTATCTCTGTTCCTTTCCGGTGTATGTTACTTTTGAGCTCTCTCTTTGCTTAAAGGATCCCCTTTATTATTTCTTGCAGGGCTGGTTTAGTGATCCTAAATTCTTTTAGTTTCTGTTTCTCCTGAAAGCTTCTTATCTCTCATATTTTGAAAGACATCTTGCTGGATAAAGTATTATTGGATGCATATTTTTCTCATTTGGTACCCTGAATATATCATGTCAGTCCTTCCTGGCCTCCCGGGTCTCTGTGGATAGGTCTTCTGCCAGTCTAATATTTCTACTCTTATAGGTATGGACCTCTTGTCCTGATATGCTTTCAGGATTTTCTCATTGTCTCTGAGATTTGCAAGCTTTACTATTATATGCTGAAGTGTTGCACTTTTTAAAATTGATTTTGAGGGGGTTTCTCTGTGCCTCCTGGACTTGAATGCCTGTTTCCTTCCTCAGATTAGGGAAGTTCTGTACTATAATTTGCTCCAATATACCTTCTGCTCCCCCACCCCCCACTTTCATTTTCTGGGATCCCAATTATTTTAATATTGTTTCACTCTGTGGTATCACTTATCTTTTGAATTCTCCCCTCGTGATTTGGTAGTTATTTATCTCTCTCTTTCTCAACGTCTTTATTCTCCATCATTTGGTCTTCTATACCACTAATTTTTTCTTCTGCCTCATTTATTCGAGCAGTTAGAGCCTCCATTTTTTTAATTGCATCTCATTAGTAGCCTTTTTGATTTTGACTTGATTTGATTTTAAATTCTATTTCTCTAGAAGGGGATTCTCTAATGTCTTCTATGATTTTGCAAGGTTGGCTAGTATATTTATAATCATTATTCTGAACTCTAGTTCTGACATCTTACTTATTCTGTACTGATTAGGTCCCTGGTGGATGGTACTGCCTCTTGTTCTCTTTTTTGAGGTTAGTGTTTCTGTCTTGTCATTCTTGCAGAAAGTTGTTGCTTTTTTTATTTGTAGAATTGCAACAATTATTTCTTAGGTCTCCAGTTGAATTTGCAGGTGTTTGGAATGGTTTGTTAGCTATCTAGCTGAATTGCTGGGACCAAACAAAACTAAGGTCTCCTACTCCTCTGCCTTCTTGGACAAGAATTCCCAATTTTGAGTATCTTTTTGAAGAACCGGATCTTGGTTTCATTGATTTTTTTTCTGTTGTTTTTCAGTCCCTATGTAATTTATTTTTTCACTGATATTTATTATTTACTTTCTTCTACTCACTTTGGGCTTTGTTCTTCTTTTCCTACTTCCTTTAGGCATAAGGTTAAATTGTTTATTTGAGTCTTTTTTCTGGTGTGTGTGTGTGGGGGGGGGTAAACTTTTATTGCTATATACTTCCCTCTTTGTACTGCTTTCACCATGTTCCAGAGATTTTGGACCACTGTGTTTTCATTTCCATTTGTCTCTATGTATTCTGTTATTTCTTCTTTGATTGCTTCATTGGCCCATTGTTTTTTAGAATCATGTTACTCAGTCTCCACGTATTTGTGGTTTTCTTCTTCTGATATAGTTCTAGCTTCATCCCATTGTGGTCAGAAAAGATGCATGGTATGATTTCAAACTTCTCAAATTTATTGAGGCTTGTTTTATGGCCTAATATGTGATCTATTCTGGAGAATGTTCCACGTACACTTGAAAAGAATGTGTATTCTGTTGTTTCTGGATGGAATATTCTATATATATCTGTTAGGTCCATCTGGTCCAATGTATCATTCAAAGACATTGTTTCCTCATTGATTTTCTGTCTGGATGATCTGTCTATTGATGTAAATGGAATGTTAAAGTCCCCTACCATTGTAGTATTGCCATCAGTTTCCATGTCTGTTAATGTTTGTTTTATGCATTTAGGTGCTCCAGTGTTGAGTTTAGATATTTACAATTGTTACATCCTCTTGTTGGATTAAGCCCTTTATCATTACATAGTACTCTTGTTTGTTTCTTGTTACAGCCTGTTTTAAAGTAATTTTGTTTGTTAGAAGTAGTGTTACCTTGGCTCTCCCCCCGCCCCCACCATTTGCATGTTGAGTGTTTTTCCATCCCTTTACTTTTAGTATGTATGCATCTTTAGGTCTGAAGTGAGTCTTTGGTGGGCTGTATATAGATGAATATATTTTTTTTAACCATTCCACCACTCTGTGTTTTTAGATTGGAGCATTTAGGCCATTCACATTTTAAAAAAATTATTTATTTGAGAGAGATAGACAGAGATGGGGAGAAAGAACACAAGCAGGGGGTTGGGGAGAGGGAGAAGCAGGCTCCCCACTGAGCAGGGAGCTGGTGTGGGGCTTGATCCTAGGACCCTGGGATCAACTTAACTGACTGAGCCACCAGGTGCCCTTAGGCCATTCACATTTAAAGTAATTATTAATAGGTATGTACTTATTGCCCTTTTTAAAGTTTGTTTTTTATTTCTTCTTCATTCCTTTTTTCTTTGCTTGCTCACTTTCTTTGTGATTGATGAGTAGCTATAGAGCTTTGCTTGGCTTTCTTTCTTTTTTTTTTTTTAAGATTTTATTTATTTATTTGACAGAGAGAGAGAGAGAGAGATCACAAGCAGGCAGAGAGGCAGGCAGAGAGAGAGGGGGAAGCAGGCTCCTGGCTGAGCCAAGAGCCCGATGCAAGGCTCGATCCCAGGACCTTGAGATCATGACCTGAGCCGAAGGCAGAGGCTTAACCCACTGAGCCACCCAGGTGCCCCAATGTTTGGCTTTCTTTTTATTTTTTTGTGTATGTATCATAGATTTTGGGCTTGTACTTACTGTGAGGTTCATCTGTAACATC